>JABASC010001074.1:0-27600 GCA_019776185.1 Plutomurus gul | reverse complement strand
ATGTATGTTGTACTATTACAGAATAGTATTCTACTCTGAGCTTTACTTATGGTATGGGTTGTATAATGCCGGTGGTGAGGGATCGATGATTTTATTTTCGTAGATTCGCGACATCATAGCCACTGCGACGAGAAGTCAAGAAGAGTATAGAGAAATGACTTACCAGACCGTGAGTTATTTGCACAGACTCGGAGTGCCAAAGCATCTTCAAGAGCGTGTAAAGCTCTGGCTCACCTATACATGGAATCAGCAGAAAACATTGGGTGAGTCCTCCCACTTTGACTTTCTCTTATTGTTACACAGTCACTATGTCAGTCTCCCAATTCCATGTCTTGTTGTCCGCATTGCCTCCAGCTTCTCATATGTTTACCATACTAATGTGTTCACTCTGTTCACACACAGCAGACTTATCCTCGGCTTCGATATTTTGAAATTCTAATTGGAAAATAACAAAGGTGTGTTTCATGAAACCCAAATGAGTTAATATGTGGGTATTACACACATTTTGTTTACACGTATAATATGTTGGAGAGATATACGCAGTCAATGCGATACTTTCTATTTATTATCTATACACGCATATATTGATTTCCGACAAATGACAATGAGATGAGGTACAGAAATAATCTGTACCGCAACAATCAGTATAGAATGTATTTATCTATAGATATTATTCATGGAGTCTGTTGAAAAAAATTAATGAATATTCCGCAGAGACATGGGAAAATATGAAATGTCTGCAGTGGTGTTGGGGAAATAAAGTGCAGTAATGCGTGTAATAAAAAAAATGGTGACCTAGCAGTAAGTGGAAATGGAAATGATGTGTGTTCAACTCGTCTAATGTAATCCACTAGGCTCAATCTCAATGACGCAGAAGGGAATAATACACTAGGGACAATATGTAATACCTGCTCTGCGATGCGTGTGCGTACCCACTGAACCAATTTCTGGATTATCTGTAACACTGACTTCTCATATATAAGTATATATATATGTATGTATGTATTATCATAGGATTTAGAAATTTATTCGTACAATGACTTGTGCACTATCGGTATTCAAAGCTGTCTTACTATCCTGCTAATATAATGAGATTTCTTACAATGGAGATGGTACGATAAATCCCCGGTCGCCGACCCAAGATGAATACTTTTTCGTGACAATTCAAAAATCCATCTCACATCTCTCAGATGACTTTTTACGATTGTATCATTGTAATTTCTCACAATTCGGTGCTTTGCTCCAATTTTGATTGTAGCGTTGGCGTAACAATTGGGCATTAAACATGAATAGGATGGTCTAATAATGAAATGGACAGTGCTATAATACATTGAAAACGATAGGACAACTCGAAGTCCAGTGGGGTACACCATTTGGATGGTAACGCCAATGGGTTGTCCAGTAATGGATTTTTAAAAATAGAATCCAACACAAACAGTAGGATTGAGTGTGGAGTTATAGGTTAATGAATGAGCAATTTCTTACTACAACACATATATTATGCACACAAATATAATTGTAGAGTTTGTGATTGCATTTCAGATGAGCGGAAAATACTGGAATTGTTGCCGAAACGAATGCAAACAGATATTGCTCTGAACGTTCACATTGAGACTCTGAGTAAAGTGAAGCTGTTCCAGAATTGTGAGGTGGCCTTCCTTAGAGACCTCGTCATCAAACTCCAATCGGTCATTTTTCTACCGGGAGACTATCTCTGTAGGAAGGTAGGTGGTTCATTGATAATTGCTAAAATCAAGTCCCAGCGCTTCCTGATTTATTGTGTTTACCGGGAGACTATCTCTGTAGGAAGGTAGGTGGTTCATTGATAATTGCTAAAATCAAGTCCCAGCGCTTCCTGATTTATTATGTTCCACTAATTAGGAGTTCTTGTGAGAATGAACATCTCATTTTTATTCATAAAAAATTGTAAAATAAATATTTAAACAGATTACTATGTACAGAAATACCCACATTTTTAAATATTTCGAAAATTCCCCACTGTACCATTTCGACACAGGGGAAAATGGAACTTTAATACTTTCCCACCTCGGTTCAATTTGTCCATGAAATTTCCTAATTTCCCATTTTTCACTTTAAACCTTGATCGCATCGAAACATCTCGTGAAGCATTAGAAAATCAACATTTGACATGAGCTTGCGATGTAGGCAGAAGTCTTTGCTAATACTAAAAACATTTAACATGTTTATATATGGTACACCCTGTACGATAAGAAGAAAATGTTTAGGGAATAATATTGAATCGAGTAAGTTTTCAAGTATGGAAAGCATGAAACTTAAACACTTGTAGAGTCACTGATACGAGTGTTCCTATATAGGTGTCTTTTCCATATGGGGAGAAATTTGGCAGTGGTAAAGTATAAACCATTTTAAGATCAAATTTCTTTTGAAGGGAGAAGTTGGGAAAACAATGTACATTATTAAAAGTGGAAGAATAAACGTGCTCGGAGGACCTGAAAACAATAAAGTTCTGGCAACGCTTGCCAACGGATCCGTTTTCGGTGAAATCGCACTTCTCGGAATTGGGGGAATGAATAAGAGAACCGCTGACGTCAGGTACCCAATCTCTACTTACTTATTACAAATGGAAAGAGACCCTTTCACATCCCTCGCTTATAGTGGCACAATAGTAGTACAGAGATTTTCTGGATTAAATATATTAAGTTAAGTGTATGTTATACACTTTCTCCCAGGCAAGTTTGGAGAAAGCTCGCCCACAAAAACACATGCCAACTTCATGTAACACATTATGTAAATCTGCCACAAATAATTTTAAATAGTACCTAAGGCCTGTATTAACCTTTTCATAAAACGATGTAAAAATACGTGTAGATCAAATCTATTTTTGCATCTCATTTTTGAGAATCTCCTAAATGGAGACTGCTTATTATACGCCAGGGCTATTTCCAAACACAATTCATTATATCTTTGAGGGTTTTTAGGTCTGCTGGATTCTCCAACCTGTTCGTCCTGAGTAAAGACGACCTGAATGAAGCCATCAAGGATTATCCAGAAGCACAGGAAATCATGAGGAAAAAAGCAAAGTACACTTTCTCCTTAATGTTTTTGTTTTTACTGCTGCTACAAAATATAATTCTTAGAATCGTCCATTATTGTTATGGGGGCTTTTCTTCTACTATTTCTATTCAGGACCAAAGCCGGATCTAGGTGGGGGGCAAGGGTGTCACAGCCCTTTCCCTTGTATTTTATAAATAACGTATAAGGTAGGTATAGTTAGGGGTTGGGTGTGTGGAAGCTAACCTAACATGGGTAAGATATGACCTTGCTAATCTGGTTCCGCCACCGAGCGGAAATAATTAGAGAAAAGGGAACACCTCGTAATTTGTATGTTAGCGTCAAGAACGGTGAATCCGTCATTACTGTAAATGACTATAGGCAGGCAGAATGGCGGTTCCTCTTGAATTATGCAATAATAAAATCCGTTTTTCCTTGCGGTAACTCACCTTCAATAACCCAAGCATGTTTGATAATACATACATTCCGACCCATTGGATGAATTTGGACCAACTTTGTCCATTGGTTGCAGAAATTAATTGTGTACACAAGAATGGTTTAATTTTTAGTTTTACAAAATTTCCAGTCTTACTTTAACAATGAAGAAAAACTGGTTTTATTGCACAATTCAAGAGAAATTACCGTTCGGCCTAGTCATTCGGAGAAATGACCGATTTACCGCTCTGGCTCTAACACACACTAAAATAATTAAAGTTACAAAATAAATTTGTGCTTGTGTATAAGTGATTGGATAATGGATTCAATGAGTGATAGTGAATTGTGTTACCAAAAAGCGACTTTGATGATGAATGATTTCTTACCATGTGATTATTGACACAGAAAGTTAATGAAAGAATCAGCGAGAAAAGTGAAAGAAGCGGCGACATCCGCGACAGTCTCACAGGAAGATCGAGAAAGCGCCACATCAGCGCTCGTCAATGTTCCCGTGCAGGCTGAAGTTATTATTGGAAACAAGACCACACAACCCAAACTCATTCGAGCTCTCATGCAAGTAAGTACATTCCCAGAAGATTGAAATAGCTTCTTTGCATTGATCTTTGCAGATTCCTTTGTCCTCAATTTACAAAGGGAATCAGACGTCTCATCTATTTCTAAACCACAGTGGGCTTTATTTATGAAGAATATTATATCTTTGAATGAAAAATAGGAAATCTCACTGTGGGTTGTGCAGGCGTTTCAACAAAACTGAGCCCATTACGTTTTGTATTACTTCTTACGCATTATATGTGCAGTGGCGTAACTCTCATCTGCAGACCCAAATGGGCACGAATTTTTTTCTACATAGATTTGCAAAGTTTTTCCCAATTAAAACTTTTAAAGTGAAAATGTGGCAGCCCCGGCCTAGTTACGCCACTACTTATATATTGGCCTGAGTTCCATACAAAATGATTGCACCTCAAGACTTCAAGTGAGATACAAGTCTCACTCGAAGTCGTGAGATTTTACTTTTTCTTTATTTAGTACGCTTCTGCACATTATTAAGATAAGGACAAAACCTAGTATCCATATATTTATTTAGCAACAAGTTGGACAATTCTTTGACAAACTACTCTGGCACTCTTGGTAGGCAACTGTATTCACTTTTAAACGTAAATGTTTGCAGATTTTAAAGATATTTAAGTTGAAACTTTTCAAATTTTTAAAAAAGGCGGCCAAAACACATTCACAGTGAACATAAAAATTCACGATCGAGTTTTTGCATAATTAGTTCTTGAATAGCTTATTAATAATTCTGTGCTTGATACAGATACATGTGTCATCTTCGTTTTATTAGCAATACTAATATTTATGTTAACTTAAAGTGCAAAGTTTTGGTTGACTTAATTTCACATTGGTTTGAAGAAAATAGTGGGAGGCTGTTTCTTGTAGATTGTGCTTTGTGTACTTGGAATTTGGGTATTAAACCGAGAAACACAATGTAACTATTCTAATATGTTTCATGTAGATTTATAGATAAATAGAATATGAAATTTTCAACGTGAATCTTTTCTGTTATATAACATATAAGTTCCTCAGGGCTTGTGAAAGTTCCTTTTGTTAAGACGTGCCTGCTTCAATGATAATTTCCATTGTTTTAAACTTGTATCTAAGCAGGGTTCAAATTTTATCAGTGGAAAAAATTCGAATTCCCAGTACAATTTCCGATTGCCCTCCTTATTAATTGTTGGCGCCCGGATGTTAATTGCCCAAAACGAGAAGGTTACGTCCAAGTAAATGAAACTATGGCAGGTACTTGATGGTAGCACAATATTTCGACTGTAAACATTAGTAAACCAGAAATCTTTAAAATTATATTGATATTGAGAGACCCTACTCATAGTTCATCTATTACCCAAAATAACAAGTGCCCGTCCAAAATGACAAAAAAAATCCAAATTACCTAAATACTTGTATGCACATTTTGTATTTGATAAATATGAGTAACTCCACTGCTACGCATCTTTCAATTCGGAATAAAACAAAAGTATTTCAAAATGACCACGTGTTTTTTTTTTACTTCACAGTTATATCCAAGAAATTCCAGATTATCGCAATACTTGAGACTGGGGACGAAGGTAACAGCCATTCCTGCCAACGACGCCAGCAGCAGCAGAGGAGACGATACTTTAAGCAGCTACCCACCGAGCCCTTTCATTCCCGTCGACTCACCAGGACACATAATTTGTGATCAGTTACTAGATTTAAGCTTCGGTTCTACATCCAGCTCGGAGATCGTTGTGCCCCAGGTAACCTTACGCCGCCCACCGTCCGCCGTATCCACGGGCGAAGAAATGAGTCAGAACAGTTTCGAAGGGGAAGAACAAACGGAAGAAACTGCTGAAGACAGAGACAAAGAATCAACAATAGAAAATGTTGATAGTGCCAGCAGCAATTTGCCCGTAGGGTTGACAGAGAAGTCACCGGACACCCACCTCCAGTCTCATTTCAGTGCAGAAAATAATGCGAGCATTGACAGAGAATCCCTACCCGTGGAACTGAGGGTTCCCATCTATCCCATCGATATTCCAACAACAGCAACGGGGAAACAAAGAGGATCATCCAGCTGCAGCAGCACCTTCATCCATCATCACGAATTTGGAAAAGAGATGTTATTTAGTAGTGAAGAGAAAAGGACGAGCGAGTGCACCGAAGACGATAAGGAGGTTAAAGAACTGACGAGGATTGATTGTGATCAGAATGGAAAGGATATTACGACAATATCTGTAGATGATGTATTGGCCACGTCAGGTCGGCGATCAATTACTAGACAGAGTAGTATCGATAACAGTAGTGGATCCGAAAATACAAATGAATAGATCTTTTACATATATGTATAGAAGATGTAATTTTTGCAAAGTGCACCAATCTTTATAGCTTTTATGCTAAACAATTAATTAAGCAAATGGTTTTTATTAACATTTTTGCAAAAACACATCCTCGTGATGTCATTAAAATTAAATCTTTTTTGTTCGTCAGAGATGGAAAAACCAAGCAAATGGATTTTGTTATTTTGAGTCATGTAAAAGGGCATCGAGCCTATTTCTTAAGATATGTAACCGTTTTTGTTTATTGAAACATTGGGCAAAAATCCCGCAACTCAAAAAACATTGGGCGCCAACCCTACTTAAATTACGCAAATGTATAGTTTGGTCTTTCAATGGATAGAAGGCCAATAAGATTTTAGATTCAACTATACACACTACCAATAGATGAATAAAAAATGTTCTATTTGGAGGAGACCAGACCGGACCAAGGAATAATAATATATCAAAAATCTTGTTTGGACTGCCCTATTATAATAATAAAGTATAAAATTATCGATTCGAATAAGTGGAAATGATTGCGCCAAGTAATCTATAGTCATACTACTATATTGAATTACATTTAGTAGGTTAAGCATATCTTCCATATCACAATAATGGTCATTGACCATTGGTCAATATCATAAAGTGTGTTATCATTGATATAATATTTAACACATTATTCCAGTATCTTTAATACACGGGCTAACTCATGTACATACTACCACAACTTACGCAAACATTTGAATGAATGCATGTTTCTGTGAGAACACCGCAATCACCACATCGTTACCGTCGGTGTAAAGTTGCTTTGGGGAAGGGGAGGGGCAGCAGATCATATTTATATGGCTTAAGCAATAAATTCATCGTAACGTATATAGTGTAGTGTGATTGTATTCCAACAGTATCGTTTACTGTATTTATTAACCTTCAGGAGCTACCAATACATGACATAATTAATTTCATATATAACTCTGGTCGATCTCTGCTGTGCATCAATAATAGTGCCGCGAATACAGCAGCCACCGGTGGAAAAGTTATAGTGTTACAACGAAATTGGTTAGAATATAATTATGTGAGTTAAAAATGAGTTCAAGCGAAAATATCGAGAATCTGTACAGAATATCACAGAAAGAGGAGCGTAAAATAATTGGCTTAATGTCCGGGACCTCATTGGACGGTTTAGATGTTGCTTTGTGTAAATTCCGGGGAAGTGGATTCAAGACACAAATTAAACTGACGCATTTTCGCACAATTGATTATTCCGACGAGGTCAAGCATGAAATACGGCAAGTTTTGGGGAAAACGAACATCGATTTAGCAAAATTGTGTGTGCTAAACCCATGGATTGGAAATTTGCACGGAGATATGACTTTGGAATGTTTGCGCAGCTGGAATATAAATCCGATGGATATTGACATTATTGCAAGCCACGGTCAAACGGTTTTTCATGCACCGAAAACATTCCATCAAATGGAACGATTTGCAAATTCCACTTTGCAAATTGGAGATGGAGATCACGTAGCTGTCAAAACAGGAATCACCACCATTTCAGGTTCATCATCAGTCTTGCTTCCTTAAAGAAAGTCGTAGGATTATTCATTCTGCGGTGTACTAAATACTTTAAACAAAGCAAACAAATTGTAAAGGAATGGTGGATTGATTTGTGCCAACTCATTCCTCTAATTGCTGCCTTTAAAGTAAACTTAGAATAAACATGAATCCAATTAAGAAGACAATGCAGTCTGGAAGAGAATGCAGTGTGTTCGGGAAATAAATTTATGCTTGCATTCAAATTGGCAATTATAAACTGATTGATGGCAAAAGCTGTCGACAACTGGTTCCGTAGAAATTATGGGAAAATATTAATTAGCTAATCACTCAATGTTAAAAGATTTAGACAATGTCACCTTTTCTGATAATTCGTCCACGCCCCTGGCAGAAATGAACAAAATACACTAGCGAAGGACGAAAGTGGTTTGAAATTTCTAAATTTAGCTTACTTTGTTTAATATCTGCTCGCTTTATATGTATCTTCATTTTTTTTCAATACATTTGACCATATGAGAGGTCTAATTCTTTTATTTTGTCCGTTCACACTTTCATTTTATTCAGGATGGGCTTTCCCACTCACCGGAGGTGTGGTCAGTTTGCCTCCGTGGATATATACATAAGTATGTACATACATAATACATATGTCCAATGCCTAGGTTGTGTTGTGTTCACCTTCAGTTAGTCAATGTGCTTATTGCATTTCGGTTTTAGTCTCCTTTAAAATACCTTATACATTTACACACAATAAAAAAGGCGAATATTTTATTCAAAAAGGCAATGGAAAAAACTAAAACAGGGCCATCACATTCTGCCAATTGCATTTGCAAACTTGTTAGATTTGTGCTGTTTCTGGGTCAAATATTTTCCGTTTGTCCTGCTTCCATAAAATATGCCCCTTTCGAAATGTGCTCTCTCTCTGTGAAAAGAAAATCCGTAGTTTTTGCGTGGAACGTGGTCATTTTGATTGTAACCGTTACATCGTCCATTATGACGACAGTAAAGATAAGAAGCCTCTTAGGGAGCATGTACAGTGGCACTGAGATGTATGCCTTTATTTTGCAATTCTTAACATCGAATTCTCTCGCCATTTTCTTATATTCACATAGCTTGCTGCGAAGACGCGAATTACAGAAAATGTTTACAAAATTGCTTTGTTTACATTACCGTTTATTGGAGCATAAATATCAGGTCGAAGGAATCTCTGTGGACTACAAAACGTTTTACGATGGCAGGTATTTCAAAGTTCAAAGAAGCGTATCCTTCAATTTCCTGCTGTTAGGTGTTTTTGCCAGTTTATTTGCTGCGTACAGTAGGAATCATTTAGATTCCATTTGTAAAAATAATCTCTTAAGTGTTTGTGAGGACTCTTCCACATTTATTTGGATTATCACAATGTATAAATACTTGTCCCCACAAATCTACACTCTGATCTTTGTGAACTTCTGTTACATTATCGTTGCGATCTTTAAGTACATTGAGGAAGCGATTCGAAAACTAATTCTCTTGGAATACGATGATAATATTCTTAAAATTAACAAAGATAACAATGGTGAAACAGAGAAGAGACAAATTGTGATCGCCGTTGAATATCTAAGAATTGTACATGAAGAGCTCTGTGATGTCGTCTTGCATTTGAGGAAATTTTTTGGACTTCCTGTAAGTTGACCCATTTCACTCATTAGTGAGAGGAAAATAAATGGAAGATTATAAATTATTATCTGTTCAAGGTTTTGTCCATAATGTGTTCGTCGGTGGTGACTGGATCTATAGGCATTTTCATAATTTTGCAAAGTGGAACTGGAAGCAAGCTACCAAATGCATTGGAGGGTTATATTGATTATAGACGCATGTGGATAAATCAAATACAATCAAGTATTTTAATTGTCACTATAACTTTGCTCTCTGGCCAAGTCGTCGTCAGTGCAGTAAGGATATAGTAAATATAAAGCTGGAGACACTTTTTGACCGGCGCACCCTGCGATTTTATTTCCCGCCCGTGGAATTTTGCTTATCGCAACTTCGCAACACAATGTATTAGAGCACCTAAGGTCTTCTTTCAAAAATGCCAAAGTTCTGCGACCCGGAGTTGGAGACGACGATCACCATCTAAAGTTGTGGCTTTCCTGGGTTCAAGTCTTTGCGTCTAAAGTCCTATGGGACTTCTGTCATGAGTATTCACAGGTACAAGTTCTTAGCTATGCTATGATGGTTAT
The DNA here is from genome assembly GCA_019776185.1 of Plutomurus gul. Classification (NCBI taxonomy): domain Eukaryota; kingdom Metazoa; phylum Arthropoda; class Collembola; order Entomobryomorpha; family Tomoceridae; genus Plutomurus; species Plutomurus gul. The sequence goes on along the minus strand of JABASC010001074.1, from coordinate 17,498 downwards.
TCCGGTCCTGACTTTTGAATCGGTCCTATTTACTGCTAACCTTGGTGTTTGTGATGACGCGATATCATGGTGCACAAAAACTTTGTCGCATTCTCCTGGTTACAGTTTTGGAAGTTCCAATAAAGGTTTCATCTGGTAGTCCACATAGCCAGGAAGCATTAATTTTTACTTTTGGTGGTAGCACTCCACGGCCAGTCATTGCACCAACCACCATTATCTTGCCAATGAACTTTCATTTGTACATAGGACACGCCTTTCCTCTCGACCTCTCCTCGTGATTCGTGACATTGTACAGCAAATTTTTCTGGTCCAATTGCACGCTTCTTTCAATGTTACTGCATAAAATGGCCTATCGAATGCCAAATGTCTCTCGTACATCTTGCGTGAGTTACTTTCGCGGTTTGCAGTGTTGGAAGGTTTCAGTAAATGAACAACACATTTTTTTGAAAACTTTTTCCACAAATTATTAGCCACCATGGTTTAGATTAGATCGTGGTCGCTAACCCTCTTCACAGTCTTCTAGGATACTTTTACTCGTTTTGCTAACAATCTCTGACTTGGGTTCTCATTGTTCGTTCAAAAGTCCATTTCCGAATTGGGGCGAAAGTACACACTTTCACTTGGTGCATTTTAGGTGGAATATAGAGAGTCCAACTAACTTTACAAATCTATTTTTTCTACATTATTAATAATATTGTGAGCAGAGACCTTGCAAATTTTGATTACACCAGACTTTAGCTGCTTTTCGATGTCTCTTATAATGACATTTTACTTTTGGAAACTGCTTTCACCGTCTCCTCCAACTTCGGGTAGCAGAACTTCGCCATTTTTGAAAGTAGAGACTTTAAATTTGGTACTTATGAGCCCGAATACAATGTGTTGCGATATGCAAAATTGCACGACAATTGAATTATGGGGCGAGAAATAAAATCATAGGGTACGCGGAAAAGGGAGTGTCTCCAGCTATTGTAATTACAATTTTGAAAAGGGGTGCTTCATAAGATCGGCCGTCCAAAAAATTTATTTTGAAGCACCCTAAGTGTTTGGTGACACCTACCCACCTAATGGCGCAATATGACTATAATATTAGAACAACAGGCTTGAACCCCCTTCCCCCAATGTGGCCTTAGCAGTCCTTTTAGTAACCCCCGGTCAGACGAAGTAGTTTACAGACGGTCCCAATTTAGGTGGCTGCAACTAAAACAGTGTCAGATGCAGAATGGAGGCGGATCCATGCATGTACGCATAATTAAATTTATAATGATATGATGTTACTACTGTAGCTTCTCCCATTTATGTTCAATAAAAAGCGAAAATTTTAAATGTGTGGATCCAGGAATCGGTTTAGTGAGGTTTTGAGTCAGATTAGACTTTAATAGCCATGGGTATCAGATATTCAGCTGCAAGGCCGATTGTTCAATCAAATTTACTAAAATGGGTACATACATCACAATTTGGAAGGAAAATGTGTGAATTTTGTACATCGTGCAAAAAAGCGCCGCGGAAGAAAAATTTAGTTCTCACTATTTCTCAAAGGAAGCATTAAATAATTATTTTTATTGCAGATTGAATACAATTTATGTGTTAGAAAGTAAGGTATAACCTAGCTAATATTATCTATTTCTTACAGGCCGTTGCCCCAATAAAGTCTCTTGTCAAAATTCAATTGAAATATCATGAGTTTACGATGATGAGCCAGGTAAATATTATAATCACACTATCAGAACTTACTGTACTGAGTAATTAATTAGAAATGGGTCTCATTTAATGTGTCCCTAAAATAATAGACTGTGCCCCTAAAATAATAGAAAAATGAATAAATGAACTCGTCCATACCAAAATAATAAACATTGTCCATACATACATTAATACACTATGTACATAAGCCAATAATATACTTCATCCTTAATTTAAAGAAATTATCCTTAAAAGAAATCTTAAAAGTTATTTATAAAAAGTCGGAATTTTTATACAAATTTTGTGCTTAATCAACAATAAGTGCCTTAGTTGCGCCTCTTGGCAGTCCTCTTTTTCCTTTTTTGCCAAGTGGTAGATTTTTAACTGCTAGAGGAAATACTATTCGCTTATGCATGGAAGCAATTCCAATTAAATGTTTAAAAATAAAATATTTTTGGAAGGAGGGGCAAATACAATTTGAATGTAGCCAATCTGTCTATTATTTTGGTATGGACGAGTTCATTTATTCATTTTTCTATTATTTTAGGGACACCGTCTATTATTCTAAGGACACTTTATAATTAACCCGTTAGAAATGCACACCTCTCATTTTCACATTCCATCCTTAAAGACGTCTACAATTTTTTTGGGTGGAAGAGGAACTTAAAACATACGAGTACAAGTGGAGGGGGAGCTCTGACGTCTTCATTTGACTTTAGACGGCCAAATGGCATGTAATTAAATTACAAATGTAATTTCAAACTTTCAATATAATTTATGATTAGTAATTTAGAGTCAAGTAATTTGTTATTTCTGGGAAATGTGCACCTATGTATCTGTATGTAATTGTTATGTTATGTATGGCCAAATACATCTACGCTGAATTCACACCCGGGCCCTGTGTTTTGGTTTTTAGGAGAAATGAATGCATTAATTTTTTTTTATTTGTAGAGGTTTTTTCGTTCGCTGTTATCAATGTTTTTTAAATTCTTGGTTAATGCATTTTAAGTACATTGTGTGCGTAGTTGCTTATATTCTTCGAACTTGTCAATTCTCTTTTAAGTTTATCATGTTTCACACCTTCCGTGCAGGCGAATGATTTCTCATGTGATTCGATGCCCTGAAGACAATATTAAGTAGCATAATACATAGTTTGTAAACCATTAAATCGAATGAATTTGTTACACACTAAATTTATTTATATAATTTCAATGTGTTATTGCTTAGAGGGGAGGGTTTTGGTTCAAGTCGCATTTTAAGGGGGTTCATAATTTAAGATGCGGAGGGATTATAGAGGAAACGGGTCAAAAAGTGGCCAAAAATTGAAGACGTCTTTAATGGATGTGTGACTTCACTTGATTTTAAATAGGCGATTATTATTCCACCCCTGTATGCGTAGACCAAAAGTATTTCAATTTTGTTTCCACATTGCAGGTCATTCATTTTACACAGAAACTGAGTAGTGGCTTTATACAAATTGATGGAATTAACATGGCAGCCATCAAAATGAGTCTGCTTGCGTCTATGGCCACTAATGTGACAACTTATATTCTTATTCTTGTCCAGTTTAAGCTTAGCATCGACTAGCTAAAACTAATTTGGAAATATTTCGAGGCAAAGTTGATGCATTTAATGTTACATTGTTAGGTTGGGACTTGGGACAGCTGTGAAATGTGTAATATAATATTTAAATATTATTCGTGCTTAAATAAATCTATTTAGCTCATTTTGGTTGTTTCACTCATAGAAATTTTCTGCATTAACTATGAAAAGTGAGTAGAGTGCACGAGGATAATATTTGTATTTATTTGTATTCAAAGGTAACCCGTTTAGAAATTCTTTCAGTAGACAAAAATATTTTTTTATTTTCAGTTAAACAAGCAATTAGGATTGCAAGTTTGCAAGAACATGAATACATGCATTTATAATTTTATATACTTAAATAAGAGTCACAACAATCACATCATTGCAAATTAGTCTCACGTCTTTGCGAAATCTTAGTTTCATTTTCGTATCATGCAAAGATTTTAAATTAGATCACATAATGTATATAAAGAATTAAGTATTGGAAACTAAAAGTCTGTGACTGCACCATTTTTATAGGTGTATAAATTATAAAAGTGCGTGCAGTCATAAGAGCGCTCCCTAAAGTAAAGGAAGCAGAAAAATGAAAAGTTAGAATTACTACGAACATGGATGGTTTACAATTAAAAGTTGTCATTTTATTTTTGTAGTAAGAGGAAATAGAATTCTCAGAATAGAAACTTCAGAATTGTTACATGAATTCGAGTGGGGATATTTTTGAATTTTAAGGAATTGATTTATTTATTTATACTATAACAAAATACTGTAATTCTAAAACGTGGTAAGATATCATTACAGTTAAAGTAAATGGATAACTGGGGGTAAACAAACAATAAATTGTATTTTTATACGATTGTACATTTTAATAGTAATATATTGTGCTAAATTCAAATCTACTGCGTACGAGTTTGAGTGTGTAAATGTAAATAATATACCACAGATCAAAGGCACCATAAATATTAGAACTAACTAATAATATTTTGAGAAAACAAACTTGCATAACTTGCGGCAGTATCTTATGTAACATGTTTGTAAGTAATATAATATTTCTTTGCATGTAATTAAAATTCATAAAAGCAACCCACTTGTCAAGGTCTTGATTTCAACCCTCATTTACCAGTGACTGCTTGCTAATCTAGGTGATAACTTTACTATTATAATGCGTACTACGCACTTTATAAATATTTGTAAAAAATTAAAAAGTATTGAACACCTGTATTTTGGGACTTCTGAGCATACCACGATATCATATACATATAATTGACTCTAGTAGATAGTGTCCTTCAGGTTGACATTGGGGAGAAGGAGCAGAGCTAATAATCGTCTGAAGACGACATTATCAATTCACAATCTGAACTCGTGCTGGCATCTTTTTCAGTATTACTTGATGATTCGTAATTTTCGTGAATCCTTTGCATTTCTTTTTCTATTGTATGATGTTCTTCTTCTGCTTTCTGCTTCTTTTGGTTCTGGATTCGGCACTTTTGTACTATTTCCGGAGGTACTAAATCTACCCCTTTTGGAACACATTTTCTAGTTCTGCGCCGTCTTAAACATTTGTCAGAATTTGTAATCAGAGATTTTCCTGTGACATTTAGATTTTCGTTGTGATTATCTGGGAAAAATTTATCATTAGTTTTCCCCGGGACGGAGTGCACATTCTTAGTAAACGACCGTGATGTTGAGGGCTCATCAATTTTGGCTTCACGGTGCATTTTTTCAGGTGCACCATGAATATTAGGGTGGGGCGTTACGGTTTTAAGTGTCATGTTTGAACTTTGATTCTCCCCGCCAAATTCGTTTTCTGCTATTTTCTTTGTACGATAGTGGTAACCTTCTATGCATTTCCTTGGTTCCTTTTCGGATATCTCCGCCTCACAGTAGTTTTCTGCTTTTCTTTTACGTGCAAAGTATTCTGTGGTGGTGGTGGATGGCACTTCGTTCCTTCTTTCTTTCCTTTTCGTTGATTCAGCTTGGACGTCATTGACTTTTGCACCAACTTTTTGAAAACGTTCCTCACATATTTTATTTTGTGCATTTGGATCTCGTCGTCGTGATTCCAAGTTGGTGCTTCTCCGTTTTTCCTCCGATGTGGACTTTACACCTTTTTCATCGCGACTTTCCGCTGAATGTTTTTTTCGTAAATTTTCCTCAGAAGACTCACTAGTTTTGTAGTTTCCATTTTTTTCCGAGTTTTCCTTTTTTTTATTATCCCTAAAGGAAGACTTGGATTTTCTTGATTCTTTATCAATATATTGTGATGTACCTTCTCCAGGATTCTTTTTTGATAAGGATCTCACAGTCTGCCTCCCAGCGTAACTTTCTTGTTCAACTTTTTGGAGGTTTCCCTTTTTATTTTTCATCTTTGGCTTTTCAATGACACTGCCACTGCCTGTTTCGCTATCGCTACCACCATCGCTGGATGTTTCACTATCAGTGTCCGTCTTACTATAGGCTGATTGAGTGCAATCGGATTTCTTCTTAAAGTCCACTACGGCCTTCTCGTGGGAGGATGCTTCCCTGGAAGAACGTGAGCTTGATTTCGTATTTGTGGCACCAGTGACAGTCTTTGAAACATCATCCTTTGTCTTTTCTACAAATACTACTCAACACATTCGTATTTGTATAAACATTATAAACGCAAATTTTAGAGAAAACGAAATTCAATCAATTTAAATCAATAAAATCAATTATAACTCACTTTTAGTAGTGCTTGTGTTGTCTTCAGGGGAATTTGAAAGACCAACAATGCTTATTCGGCCTCCACCAATGTCAATGATTTTGTAACCTGTGAAAAGAATGCAATATTTATTAACGGTTCATTTCAAGACACAAAATCCGCATTGGAGGATATGATTTTTATTATAATTAAACAAAAACAAGAGATTGTATTGAACTCACTTGGCTTCCCAGTTGCCTTATCTATTGCCCACGAAGGCAATGGACCTTTTACAAGCCCACGTCTATTGTTGATCAACCACCTCTACAAAGAAATTATTCAACAGTAAAAAACTTAATTCATCACTACTGATAGATAATATTTACTGAAGCTTCACTTACGTATATTTGTATTCTTTGACATTTAAATTTCAGGCTGTATTCTTCCTCAATGGCATCCCATCTTGGGTTGGGGTTTTGAATGAGTGCCGTTACTAGCATTAACCTTTCAGCTGGATTGAAGTTTCGATTTCCTTCGTGTACTATTAATTCCAAATTTTCATTTGAAGGCAATGATAGCGGTTCAGGAAGCGAACGTTCAGGCCTCAATGTAACATTTTCTGGAGTAATCATAATCATTGTCTGACGAACTTCTTTGCTGTCGGCTACGTTTTCTATGTTTTGAGATTCAAACGACTGGGATCGATTTCGTTGTTTAGAATGGCTGGTTCCCGGTACATTTTGAGATGCTACAAACGATATAAAAATTGTAAACTTGTAATCTAATATTCTAAATTACATTGTCTAAGGGCATTGCTGGATGTACTGCATCCGTTAGAAGGTTTTAGATAATTCCTGGCTCATGAGGAATGGTACCATAATAAAATGGTTATTATGTAAGTTTCAAAAAAAATAACACGGAAGCCACATGTAGAACGCATTCATTATTCATAATATTTCATTGTAATTCGTCTTAAAATATTAAAATGTTGTGTGGTTTTAGATACGTCGGGAGCTTTTGAATGTTGCAAAATATTGACAATTCAATTTGAACAATCAACATAAAAGATTTTGAAAATCCTTTTTATATATAATTCTAAAAAAAGTGATTCAAGAAAAAATCCCAATTACCACATGATTCCTTACTCTCAGATTTTACTTCCACTTTTACTGATTGTGAGAGTGCGTCGTGTGTAGACGTTTCAATCTTCACATCTAAAGTAATTCAATTGGTTATTAATATTATGAACCTGAATTTGAATTCGGACAACTTCGGACAACTTGCCCGATATTTATTAAAAAGTTACTAAAGTGTAGCTACCTTTCTTCTGTGCTTGCCTAGATTTCTCTTTCGGGAGAAAGCGCCACAAATGGTTATCCTCTATGTGCTCCCACATGCGCTCATAATCTTTTACGCGCTCACAGTACCCACATTGGATTTCCTCTTCTCTTATAAAATGTGTCTTCAGATGGTTTTTGTAATGATTTCCACTTGAACAGACAAACATGAAACAATTGGGGCATCGGTAGTACCCATGCCCCTTTTTTAGATGCTGCATTCCATGCTTGAGTTTTTGGAACTTCTTATTATGCTCTTTGCAATATATGAAGTCACGAGCTAGACCCTCCTGGTGTTTTCTTTGTTCTTCAGGAGGTATTCGGGATGGGGTTACTGTTTCTTTTTTCACAGAATTTTCGGAGGCTAATGTCTCCCCCTTACTGTCTTCTCCCTCAGTGGATAAAGGGACTAATCTCGGAGGTATTCTCAGTATTCTGCTATTGAATGTTGGTATTCGAGTAGTTGACACAGATGAGGATAATTCTACAAGTTCTTCCTTATTGTTTTGCGGAGTTGAAGGGGGACTTGAATTCTGACTTATTGGTACTTGGGATCCTGGTACGTCCATCGGATAGTCAGTCTTGTGGGTGGATGGAAGAGGAACTTTGCTTTCCAACTTGAAAATGCAACTTTGAATCAGTGTAACGCAATCCTTCCTGGCAATGTACACATCCTCTCTCCCTTCAGACTCAATATTGTCCAACGTTATGAGATTCCGTGTAAGCATCTCGTCCAAATAAATGTAATGCTTATCATTCCGTGAGTTACTGTAGAATTCGTTAACTTTGATCTCCAATTCCTTGACATCCTCGCTGACGGCCAGCACTTTTTCGATCGGGTCCTTGAAAGGAGTCGGTTTCTTGGGTGGCAGGGTGGAAGAATGTTCAACATGTAGAGATGACTTCTGGTTATTAATATCAGATGAATACTTCTGCTGCGGTTGTGACTGCTGTCTGGGGGGGTTGCCGTCTGTGGCTGACCCTAGGGGCCCTTGGCACTCCTCCCCCGGGTTGTGACGAACACCGCTCCAACCAGAACCACCACCACTCTCACTCATATTCGACGGTGCCTGGCACGACCGTTTCGATTTGCTGCTGTTTTGTGTTGTAGACGGAGTCTTGACATTCCTCTCTACGTGGCCGCTCAGAGAAGCAGACTGGGCTCTTTGGTTACCATCCTGAGCACTCTCCCCACCAACTGTTGACTTCCAACCCGTGTCCGTGGCACTTTGCAAAACTTCTATTGATTCTATTTTGGAAACATCTGGACACTGTGTCACTTTGGTTGAACAGTTGAAAACTTCAGTCGTTTTTAAGAGGGATTTCTGTAAAGGATTTATTGTTTTAATGCTGCTGCTGCATGAGGTTAAAGTTTTTCGACGAACAAATCCTATTCGTTCGTGCCGTCTTCCGTCACACATGCTAACGTGGCATAACAGATTATGCAAATCTGTATATTCGTTGTATACCTTCTTCAATTTGTTGTCGCATTTAAAACATTTGCGACTCTCAAAATTGAAGCATCCAAAAATCTTTCGTCCGCAAGTCCCGACATTTTCCAAATGGAGTTCAAGATCTACAAATTAGAGAGACATGTGGATAATAGTTTGTGTTCATTATTTTATTGCTCGTAGAATCTGAGTAAGTATATAATTTACATGTACCCAAAAAGCTATCCGACAGCTTTAACATATTCAGCACTCCACCAATTTAAAGTTTGCAGTTAAAAATACAGCTTAATGAAAATCAATTTCAAGAACTGGTCACTGGTGCATCCACATATACTTTAGCGTAAAAAAACTGCTACTTATTGTGCATTAACAATATAATTATCACCAGTGACCACGGCTTTTAAAAGACTATATTTTGTATATGGTCCCAAGTCCCAAGCAAGTCCCAAGCAATAAATAAATGGACCACATACGTCGACTTTGGAAAGCTCTACCCCTTACATGGGCCATGGGGATACATATTCCCGTTTTAATGCGATATAAGTTGCTTTTGTACCCGGTGCTATCATGTGTCAAAGTTTAACCCGTAATTTCCATTTTGTGATCCTCTGTCAAATCAAGGTTCTGTGCGGAATCCCTCAAATCTTAAACTATAACTGGTTGCGAATAAACGTAATTTTTAAATGAGAAAAATACTAACCTTGTGCAGACTCAAACACAACGGCACACATCGGACACATTTCGCGTTCCCTAACGTTTGAACTAATTGAATTGTGTTTACTCCTGAAAAAAAATAATGTGTAAAATTTTATGTAATTGAGGTAATTGTAATCACATTTTTAATAATAAAGGATGACAATGAACTTACTTATTGCTAGCCTCTGCCGTGTTTTGAGCTGAGATCAAAATTTCAACACTATCCTCGTCATCGCTTAGTGTGATGACATCGATGTCCCCTTGGCGCTCCTCAATAGATGACATAGAATGAATAGATGATGTTCTATCTGATTGGGTGTTCATATTTCTGCCTTCCTGTAAAGCAAAGAAAATTTTTAACTAGTCATACACTATGTCAAATTGTAATGCGACCATTCGACCATGCTTGTCCTTACTTCCAATTCTCCCATTCGTCATGTGACAGATAGATAATGAATTATAAAGGCAAAGGCTACTATAAAGTAAAATAAACAATTGTGTATATCAAATAGTTTCCGGATGTATCGATGTATTCAGTTTGTCAGTTTAATGTTTGTAGTTGTAGGTATTAATATATAACATCATGTATTGCGAATAAATGCACGAATGAAAAATAATGAATGGAAAATTACGTTTATATGAGTCATATGTAAAACAATATTTGATGATTCAACTATCTACCAACACAATAAATTGAGGTCTAGAAGTCTAGATAGTGCACATTCACATGTTTACTACTCATATTCAAACAATAGTACAATACCTCATAAAAATTTAATAGCAAAAATTGTTGAATAATTGTTACCCAGTACATTTAAATAAACAAACTTACTTAACACTTGGCACTTACTTACACTTATAGTAGGGTAAATTCAATTCGACACTAACAGCAGTACACACATACGCAGCACTGCGACTTTAAAACGTAATTAGATGTTAGATAATAAGTGCAAAACAGCAGAACTCACAGATGACATAAGATCCATTCATTCAACTTATTTTTCTATTAGAAAATAGTAGTTGGTATTGTTTAGTAATGTGTATAGTATGTATGTAGTAATAGCACATGACACCTATGTCCTGTGTGCATATACTTTTTCTAATTAGAGTTTACCCTATCATCCCAGATCTAATAATGAGTTAAATGCTTTAACATTAGGATTTTGTGTGGTTAAATTATATGGAATTGCCCTTCGTTTCTTCATTTTAAAATAGAATTCAGAAGTAGTGAGAAATTTAACCGATTTTTGAAAAGTAAATTTTATTAACTTTGGAATATAACGCGTATACAATTTTGAATTTGAATGCATCCCGCGTGCCGCGAATTCAGATATCTTCATATACATAATAATAACATGAGATTTCAATTTCAAATAGTTTTTCCTATATACCACTAAATTATGACGAGAAAAAAATCCGACCAACAAGGTACTTGTCGAACGTTTTTTCGCTGTGCTAAGTGTCCATATTTATTTCCTAGTGACAAATCATGCTCGAGCTGAAACATTGTCGCATGTCGGCTAAATTCAGGGTTTCATTACACCCCCAAAACCGAGGTCTGTCCGTTTCAGGGATGGAGAAAACCCGCGTTTTTTAACAATAAACCCCCACCCATGCAGGGTGACCATCCGCCCCCCTTTCGAAAAAGTGTCCCCCTTCATACCCAATGTACCCCTTGTTCCTATGTAATGTCCCAAAACTTGAGACTACACAGAGAATGCAAATAAAGAATCTAATCTAATCTAAATCTGCAAATTCATCTCTCCCTACTACTGCCAATTTTCTTTAGATAAAATTCACAAACTTTCCTTCCAAAATGTGATTTATGTACTTATAATTTTGACCAAAAAATTTCGACCTTCCGGCCGAATTCCTTCTGTTCGGTCCTCGTACTTAAAGAGTAGAGAGTAATTGAGAAAAGTTCATTATAACAAGACAAAGACAAGGAGACGTTTCAAGAGCTATCAGGTTTTGTAATTTCAACAACATATATATAGGTGTGTAGTGGGCAGTGGGTCCCCAGTCCCCACACTGATTCTAGGACAGCTTGTCGCAGACCGTTTTATCGCCACAGATATATAGTATTTTGCCTTTCATGTGCGATATCTTGCTGCATTAGCTTTTTTCCGATGGAAGTTATCAAGGGTTTTGAATAAATTCTGCAGATGCCATTCTACATTAAATATAAGGACGTTTTAAAACCTTTCATCGACTATTTCGAAAAAACTTGGAATAAAATACTCACAATAAGTTGTCCACGAAATCATTTTTACTCGCGAATTCGAATTCCGTACATGACATTATTTTTGCTGTTTTTGAGCCTTTCTAACCAAGTTTTTCGTGTAATGTGGACTTCACACTTCTTAATGTAGTGATTGTAGTGTCACTGATGTTCCGAATCTTCCGAATGCTGATTCGCCTGAGTCCATCAACTATCTTGAGAACAGGGTAACACGTTTCGTCGCAAGTGGCCTCATTTGGGGGTCGACAACTGTGCACATTTTCAATTGCAGTTTCACACTTAAACTTCGTGGGTTAACGTGAAACTGTGTGTTATGAAGCGGTACTACCATCAGTGTACGCACGCTCACCAAATTGCAATGGATTTGGATTTCGTTACCGTGTACTATTGTAGAGCTAAAAACCTAATGGTTGAGTGTACTCCAAAATCAGAAAATTAATTTTAATGTACTTGGTGTACGGAAAGTAGTTTTCTGGCCGATGGTGTGAACCAAACCTCGCGAATTTTGGTAGGCATTCCTAAAAACGTCAGAATAACGTTTATTTAAAGTTTGGGTATCCCAATCCCATCTTATCTCTATACCGATTGCCAGTTCATATTGAACTCCCCTCGGAAATACCTAAGTTGAACAAAATTACATTCTTGTTTGACCAAAGTTACCAATATGCTCTCCAATATGTAAGTCTTTGTGAATTTATACAAAATTAAATCAGTCAGGCACGTATTTAGGAAAGCGTGCCCCCTAATACCCCCTTACTTTTTTGAAATTAGCATATAGGAAGGATAAAGAAGAATGAATTAATTTCACAGTAACATGATAGACTAAACCCAGAATAATTTTAGTTCTTCAATTTATTTTTGGTGTGAATTGCAAATATCAAAATATATTTCATTCTAAATTACAAACTACATAATCTAGTACGTTGTAAATCACTCAGTTATATTTAGGTTGAAATTTTACAAACTTCTAGCCGGATCTAGAAAAAAATTTCAGGGGGGCTACACTAAAGAAGGAAGAACCCCAGTATATTGCAACACGCCACTGCCGCAAAATTTTCGCGTGATCCACTTTGCGAAATTTGGTCATTTTTCGCGTTTATTTTTCGCTTTTAAGATTTATTTCAGGGGGGCGACTGCCCTCGATCTTTTGTCTCCTAGATCCACCACTGCTTTTAAGCCTAATACATATACCTGTTTATCCCCTGTGTTGTAGATACATAGTAGAAGAATGCAAATTAGTTGGTTAAATAATTTGGAAACATCCATTCGGAGAAAAAACAATTGGAACACAGAATATTTAGTATGGCCTGTTATTGGGGACAGGACAGTGGATGATCCTTTAATTTCACCCAGATGAAAATTAAAAACTTGTTTTCAAAATAGCGTTGGTAGAATTTATAATTAGGTGGATGGTTCAATAATAAGAGTTCATTTTTCCACAGATTTCCGGCAGAAGCACATTGCATGGGGTGGTGAAGGAGCACCGTTGGTGATGCTCGGGGATGTCATTTTGTTTTCCAAAGAAGGAGAAGAGAGACTAATGCTAAATATTGGTGGTATTGCCAATTTTACGTATTTGCCTGGAAGCCGTCGTGCTGTCGGAGCATTTGCAACGGACACAGGGCCAGGAAATACTTTACTCGATGCATATTCAAGAGAATTGTTCAACAAGCCTTACGATGAAGGTGGAAATTTTGCCAAAAGTGGAACAATTAATTTCTCGCTTCTTCACCGATTGAAAATGCACAAATTCTTCTCGCAAAAACTGCCCAAGACAACAGGACCGGAATTATTTAGCACGGGTTACGTGCAGTCGGCCTTGAGGATGAGTGAATGTGAAAATATATCCCCATTTGATTTGATGGCAACATTGACCAGGTTTACGGCGGAGACTGTGGCTGAGTCCATTAAGATAGGCATCCCTTTAGTAGCAGCATGTTGTACAGAAAATGAAGAAACAAGGGTGAAAGTAGTATTTATGAGTGGGGGCGGAAGCCACAATGGTCACCTTGTAGCACAGCTTAAAGAATTATTGTCAGAGTTTACATTTCAAGAAATGAACTCTCTTGGAATTAGTGCAGACTCAAAAGAGGCTGTCCTATTTGCCACTCTGGCCAACGAGCATTTGTCTAAAGGAAGGAACACATACGGAGAAGATAATCCATTTCTTAATGTTTCACTGGGAAAAATTAGTTTTCCATTCTAAAAATTTATAACACTTAAATATTGCTTTCCGATATCCAGTCAGTGTTATTGCAGGTATCAGGTGGGGGCCCGAGGGCCGTCCTTTAGCCACACCCCTTCCCCTATCCTTCCTACGGTAATTTTTTTGATTGGGAGGGGGGCTATAGGCTGGATAGGCCGCAGAGATTATTATTTTAATTATTGTAATTCATCTGTTAAAAAATTGAAGAAAAAATAAATGCACTAAAAAATACAAAACAATTCTATTGATTGAACACTGATATCACATTTGACATTTGCCACACGACACAGTAATAAAAGAGCAGAACAATTTAAAATTCACTAATATGATTCGGGACATTTTTTTCATTATTTAGAACTAACTATTATTCATTGGTAAAGTGATTATGTAGAATTGTACAGGAATCACGGATAACTACACTGACTACACACATCAAAATCGGTGAACGTTGATTTCCATTTTCCCCTTATTTTAAAATAAATTCACGATGATATAAAAATGAAGTAGGGAAAAGTTGATTTGATATTTTTCCATTTTTGGACTCATCTCGTAATTTTCGATTATTTCCGGAAATGTGGACGAATTTCGATGATGTTTTATAGAGCTATGGAAATTGCCGCAGTTCGGTGGGATTTGTGGGTATAAGTCTAGAATAGGGGCCCCTCGCAAATCAATATGTGTGATACATACTTCATTTGCACAAGTTCCAATTTCAACATTATTTGCAACACTTTTCGCCAATTTTATACAGTTCCCATCCTTTTTTTTGGGCCAAATACCAATTTGCACAAACAATGATATTCACCATTGAAATCAGCGTAAAAACCTGAGTCGATTGACGTAACATACGTATTGATTTGCGAGGGCCCCCTATTCTATGTTTGTTCCGATTTTAGTACGTTTACTTTTTGGGGAAGGGGTCTATAATTTAAAAACACGACCAATATTGTTATTAACCCGAATTTTTCCAAAAAGCTATCCAAAGGATCTCGTGTATTTAACCGCTTTTCTTGTAGTACATCCAGATTGTTGGAATACATTAAATAAATATAAAAATTCTCTTCTTATAAAGTTGATATGTAATTTCTGAAATATTTCAGAAATCGCAATTACTTATTCGTAATTGCGATTTCTTGTGAACAAAAAAGGAACAAAGTCTACATTCTTCCTCGGAATCCATGATTGCCCGCGGTATATACATTTGATTCAAACCTAATCGCTTAAATCTGGAAATTTTATGACTAGATTAAGACTAGTTCTTCTTTAAAAGAAGATTGTTCTTGTTTCGAATTTTAAATTGGATCCGGAATTATCTAATAAATATTAATTTAAGAATCTGCATAAGATTACGAATAAACAAGATGCACAAAAGTGCAAAATTAATTTTGGCAAATTCTATATTGAAGTTTGACCGGTTGATAAGTAGAAATCGATGGTCAGGCCACAAACTTGGTTATAAAGACTATGGTGATCCATTAACTGTAATTCGAAAGGAGGGCCAGCATATAGACAGTGTTCCTGATGGCAAGGTTTTCTTATTTCTATTTAAATTAGTTTATTGCACTCTTAATTAAAATGTTAACTTAATAAATACAAATGGTGCAGGGACAGTCAACACAGTACATTATTGTAGATGCAATGTGCCAATGTGCGTTAATAATTTATCATCCCTTTCACGTGACAAGAGTCTAATGATGAATGATGGCATATTTTTTCTTTCACATTCACTGATGAAGATAATAGTGACAAACAGCAGATGACAGGATGACACAGTCGAATTATTTTTGGAATGTACATCTAGACTAAACAAATCATTTACGTCATTTAGTTATGAATTTATTGAAGTTGTAGCCAGTAGTCGCAGCCTTTTTCACTACAAAGATGGGACAGACGATAGACCTTATTCACAATCTTCCGACGAATTGATGGCAGGGGATTCATTCGAGGCCTATAAAATATATTCATACGGTACAGAAATTAGTTGTAAAAAAATAAAAATGTGTTCACAGATTTTGGTGAAGATGTTAGCCGCCCCTGTAAATCCAGCAGACATTAACACCATTCAAGGCACCTATCCAGTCAAGCCAAAGCAGTTTCCGGCAGTTCCAGGTATGGAGGGTGTAGGAATCGTCCTGAGAGCTTCCTCATCTGAAGGGAATGAAAAAGCTGACGGTAGTGGAGTCAACTTACTGAAGGAAGGACAATGGGTAATACCTAGAGTCCCCGGAATGGGCACCTGGCAGTACTTCATTGTAGCAGATAATGATGATTTTATTCCGGTAATTAAAATTAGAAATATTTCTTTTAAACATTGGAAATATTATGAAATATGAATCTTTCAATATGGAGGCAGATTATATAATGTACTTGTCATGGGAAAACTAAATTGTTAAAGAATTATCTAATTTTGAAACTGTATCCGTTGTGGGGAGAAAATGAGAAGAGTCTCTTCAAATTTGTCGTGTTGCGTCCAAATTGCAATGGTGTTCTTAAAACTGCTAACAATTTGATTGATATTGCTGTCAGATTCCAGAAATGGACCTGGTAAACGCTGCAACGCTTTCAGTCAACCCTTGTACAGCCTATCGAATGCTTAAAGACTTTGAAGATTTGAATCCAGGAGATACTGTCATTCAAAACGGAGGGAATTCCGGCGTGGGACAGGCTGTCATTCAACTTTGTAAAGAATTTCGTTTAAAATCCATATCGATGGTTAGATCACGAGATGACTTTCAAGATTTAAAAACACGACTGGAAGCCCTCGGAAATAAGGATACTCTCGTTCTGGAAGACGATTCCAAATCGTATAAAGAACTCAAAGGATTAAAATGTCAATTGGCTCTCAATTGTGTGGGCGGCAAGTCTGCGACAGATATACTGAGACAATTAGGTCAGTCAGATTATTTCGCATTTTATTAGATGGGTATTATTAATTACTCTCAATATTGTATCTTTTAGACGAAGGTAGGACGATGGTAACGTACGGCGCAATGGCAAGACAGCCTCTGATAGCTCCTGCAAGTCAACTTATTTTTAACAGCGTTCGCCTTGAAGGTTTCTGGATGACAAAGTGGAATTTTAAAAATACGTTAGAACGTCGTGAACAAATGTTGGGATATCTAAGCAAATTAATGTTGGGAGGAAAATGGGTACAACCGGCCCATAAACTTCTTCCTTTTGCCAAATACCGCGACGCCCTTGAAAATTCTATGAAACCATACCAAGGATTTAAGTACATTTTGACTTTTAAAGATTAAACCCCTCATAAAAATATGACGAAAGATATCTTAACAGACAGACTTCACTGTACACAATACATATTTATTGTGCTATGCGTCACCAGGCTTGACTTTTAAGTGGTCGCTGCTTCATTACGACAAAATAACGAATACTATTTTATTTATCCGACTTCAGTAGAACTAATTGTTTAAAGCAAACTAAAGATATAAAAAGCTTAACAAAACAAAATCGAATCATTTTAGTTTATTTTTACCGCATTTGTTTTCATATTTACATAAATACGAAAATACGCATCAGAATTATTTCATAGTGAGAGAGCATCAGAGTAACAAACACTTTTGGAGGGCTGTAACCTACGGTACCACCTTCGTGAGCATATATTATTATCATTTTATTACAGTAATTA
>JABASC010001073.1:0-27607 GCA_019776185.1 Plutomurus gul | reverse complement strand
ACTTCTGGGACCCAGCGAACTGAATCACCTCTCTCTCTCTCTCACCATGCACAGAATGCATGTGTATCTATGGACACAGAGCACACTGAAATATAGAAAAGCGTTGAAGCGTCTTTGCATCAAATTCATGCACGTCCTTTGAACAGATACAAATGTAGTGTATACAGAATGAACACACACAGAAATACACAGGAAAAGATCGAAAGAAGGAAACATCACGGATATTACGACAAACAAAACAGATTCTGTGTATCTCTGGTTTCGCATGCCCTTTTACTCTTTAGTAACATTGTTAGTGCACTATCTCGCTTCTCGTATTGCACTTATTCCCAGGGATTCCTTTTTCCACTGCTGTTTTCGTCTCAGCCTATCAACATAATTTTTCATGATGTTTCTACACGAAAACATCACTGGATTATCTACACCAGATGCCCAATAATTAACTTTCATCCTTATTTTCTCCCGACTGATCTCATCCTCTTATATAAAGATTATAGAATCCCAGGAGATGAAAATTTTCCCCGTTGTCCACAAAATTATTCTATATTTTACCAGACGCATATTTTGGAACCGCATCCACGAAGTCGTTTCAGTGGACCCAGTGCGAAGGAAATGATCCTGAAAAAGCATTCGATTTCTAACAATAGTAAGTAAGACGAGTAAAGAGAGAAAGAGAGATTCAATTGAATTTCGCCCACACGCTCAATTTCTGACTTCAAATCGTGAGATAACAAGACAAGGGGAGCCTACAGTGCAAAGGCACACACAGAATACAACAACAGACCACTATATCCACTATGTACGTATCTTCCTACCCTTGGGCTTGTCAGGCCAGTTGTTTACACATATGTAGTAATGTAATGTAAGGCTCTTCAAGTGCATTAATAGGTACACACATGTGTGTACAATTTAGACATAGAGAGAGAGAGAGAGCGTAAAAAAGGCGTACCTAGCCATACGTTAGTTAAAGTACCAAAACACACCACACAGAAAGCATACGTACATTACTAAATACAACGGTGAGTACAATAACACTCACAGTGAAATATATGTGAAGTTCTTAGACTTCTGACTCGGAATAATCCCACACATAAAAAGGAGCCTTTATCATCTTTATCGATTAAACAACTGGGAAAAAGGCTGCCTCACACGAAAGGCAAGGGAAGCAGGGAAGGAAAGGAAGCGCACACAGACAAATACTAACAGGACGACTACATTCTCTGTGTACTCCGTAGATGGAAAACAAAAAAGTTCTCAAAGTTGAGTTGGTTCACTCACTGACTCGCTCTGTGTCAGACAGTTCAGCGTTTGATGCGATCGTCATGCCGTGCAATGACTTGACTTGGCTATCTGTTCAATTCTTTTGCTTGCGTCTTCATGTCCTCTCCACCATATAAAACTCACTATGCTTCACGTACAGCAAGCACACAGAATCACGATAAGATATCTTTACTCGTATTGTATACAGAATGACACATGGTGTGTACAAGTTTACTATACGTAACGAGGAAGATGCCACATAGTAAAAACTCTATCAAAATCCGACTATAGTTTTTTTTTACAAACAGACAAAAATGACTACGAAGGATTTTATAATATTAAGCCAGTATAGTGGGAAGGACCCGCAAAGAAAGAATTCAATTGAATAAAAGCAATAAAATACAATTATGTTATAATAGGGAGTTCATAGACACAGCAAACCTTTCGATGTCAAGAGCGTATTAAGCGATACAATCGTACTTGCATTATAGCTCTGGGCCTGACCTGTGTTCTGTTTAGATACATTACGTGTCCTAGCGTGTTCATAGACACAGCAAACCTTTCGATGTCAAGAGCGTATTAAGCGATACAATCGTACTTGCATTATAGCTCTGGGCCTGACCTGTGTTCTGTTTAGATACATTACATGTCCTAGCGTCCAAGAACTGGAATAATTTCATGTTTGTCGTTCTCAGCTGGAGTTAAGCCATATTTTTCTAATGGAGCTACTATTATCTTGTCACTGTTATAGGATACTATGTTTGTAGCAGTGCAATCCGAATAGTAGGCTGCACATGGAAAATAAAATGCGGAGAATACCCAACAACGTAAGAAAAAAGTATTGTCGAGGAGAAAAGAAGAGAGAGAGACAAGACAACAGACGGGAGCAAAAACCGTTTTTATTATTTCTTTAGAAACTTATTTGATCCCATTCCCACAACATCACATATCGTCACCGTAGTAAAGACAGTTTGCAGTGTGTACTAGTGAAGCGTACACTTTTATCACGTCTCATGAAGAAAATGCTGCAAGCAAGCCTTGTAGTTGGGTGTTGTGAATCTTATGATGTGAATTGAGTGCTTGCTGAAAGAGCTAAGGACACACGAGAGATTCTCACCCTATTTCATCTGATTCCGATTCCGGGTTCTTTTTGTCTCTCTGTCTCTCTCTCTCTTCCCCACCAGCACCAAACTAATGCGATTGAGTTCCGCACTGCGTACTCTCCTTATACAAGGAATATGTATTGGAGAAATGTATTGATAGAAGGACCTGAAAATACTATTAGAAAACCCACACGAAATTCAGAGCTCGTGATGTCTATAATAAATACAAATAGCAAAGGCTACCATGTATTTTTACTCATTTTCTGATGCACTTATTCATCATAGACCAAACTCACATGTAGTTCATAGAGGGAAATGTATGAAAGGAAATTGGGGGAGATAAGGTGAGTTGAGTTATGAGGATCTGTTTGATACACTTATTTGTATGCCCTTTGGTTGTGAAGGATACATTCAAATGATTATACAATCTCTAATATAATGTATCTACTTTATTGCATTTACAGTTAATAATTACAAGTCTATAATTTTATAAGCAGGCTTCAAGTCAAAAAATAAAAGCACTAAAAACCCTTTAGGAAAATTTTAGAAAATTCTCCATCTCAATTTATTCACAAATTACTACAATGTTATTAGTTGAAGAGCGTTTCACGAGGTAACGTGATGGCTCTAAATGGTTATTTTCTCGGTAAGATAAAGGCTGGGCTCTTGACACACCTGAAAGTGGTCTGGTGGTGGAAACGAGTATGAAGACTGGACATACATGACAGCTAGACAAGCCACCTCCAGCCACATAAATCAAAATTAGCCATTGATTACTGACTACGTGGTACAATAATAACCAAAAATCCAAAACCAGCCAAGCCACAAAAGAAAACAACTATAGCAAAGTAAAAAAAAAGGTTACCTCTCTGTAAGCAACATACATGCACCAAGGCTGCTACAAATTCAACAACGTACTACACACCAGAATTCAACTACGATTCAAACATACAAAGATACTATAAAGTTGAAAGAGCGAGGAAGTCGAGTCAAATGAACATTTTGACTGTACAACTCACACAGATTACTACAGATAGTAGTATACCATGGGACAGGTTAACACTGCTTTGCTTACAATACACATTACCCAATATTATTATGCGAACATTATATTAGGAAGCATTGTTAGTGCGCGGACTCCCCAATCTTCCCAAGGAAGACCGGTTTTTCATTTCAAGCTACAATTTAAAATTACATTATTAGACGAGTGAGACAGAGAAAGAGAGATGAGACCGGTGGTACACATGTGTGTGTACTTATATATATATATATACATACACAGCATCTTGGAATCAATTCAATGAAGAAAGAGCTAAAGTAGAAAAAGGTAGGCTAGGACGACAAGTCAGTTCAGGGAGCATAGGTTGCGATACAATAAAAACGAAAACTATAAACTATGTAGGCAAGGCATTAGGTAGGTTATGTTGGTAATAAGGTATCCAGAAAAATAATGGTGGTGGACTGGACATGATAAGATCATTGCTTTCGAAAACATATATAAGAAAGACTTACATTAGCTACTAACTATCTGTTATATAATACTATATGTGTACTACAGGTGATAGGTACTTCATTTTATATGGTGGGTAGAAAGCTGCGCGCTACGTAATAAGTAATAATGAACTATACACCCTGGCATGCTTGATGAATCTCGTTTTTGTTTTGTCTCCTCCTAAAGTACAGAATGAGCTTTCAAACAATGAATTACTAATAGATGGAACGTTATATGATGAAAGGAAGGTACCTGTTCTAAATGGCTACTACGGACCACAAGTGCTGATTTCCATTTCAAGGCTCACTTGTGGAAATCTTCAAGATTAGAAGAAAAGCCCCGCCTAGAGTCTTCTCCAACAGCATTCTCTGGAAACTGACTCAAAAGCTGTAAACCTCACAGAAGAGACCCTGTCCACAGTTTACACAATTAAAACTGACCCATGGCGAACCCTTTTAATTTCAAAACGAAGAATTATTACGATAATTATTGGAGAAATTATGGGCCCTTACTTTCGGAAAGAATCTATTGAATTATATGCACCTATTTGGTTGTATCCCTTTTACGTTTATATCCGCACATAAAAGCAGACCAGGCCCTAAAAGGAATGAGGAAACAAAAACAAAGTCAGATACGAACACCAGCATCGTGCGACTTGCACGTCCCTAGCCCTACCGCCCAATTAAAATATTTCTCAATGTTCTCTTTCTCCTGCATCTAAAGACTCACTCCAAACTTTTACAAGAATTATACACACGATGAGATTGTATGGAAAATGCTGTACACTAGATTTGTGAGTAAATTCTTGCCTTGAGGACATGACAGTTTAAAATCCACAGGTTTTCGCAACATCCATCTAAATTCCCACTAATCCATCACTAGTGAACAATGAGTCGTGTCCTTCCGACCTTACGGTCACAATAGTGAATTTGTGGTAAACAAAGGTTGGACGCGGATTCTCTCTCAATCACTTGATTCACATGTAATGAAGTCTGCTTTGTAAAAACAAACTTGCGTGCAACTCACTGAATAGAATAATAAATGCGAAGCGAGCTAAACTGTCACAACAATCACAATCTCATTGATAATAATTACAGAGTACGGAATGGATTATAATTTTTTCCCCGTTTCATTACAACATTACCACATGTGTATAGCAGAAGCAAGCCAAGAAACTATTCCATTCATGCATAGTGTGCGCCATAGAGCTAGCAAAAACATATGCAGTAGTAGTAGCCACTATGTATTCATGTGCGATTGACATTCAGCAGTGTTTCCTAAATAAAATTATAAATAAATGGAGAACTAGAGTGAAACAAAGTTACTGTGAGCGAGAATTGGTGAATGAAGTCAACTGCTGGCTACAGAGTACAGACCCTCTCCCAACTACTTTACTAACACACCATAAGCCCCTATGCATGACACGAGTTCTGCCTAAAGATATATTATAAGCACACTCACTACTACATATGGGTAACTAATCTATGACTACTGCTCTAATGTATACGAATAGAAAATAAAACTGCGACTCGATGGAAAAATCATTACTATCGGTTCATTAAGCAAGTGGCAGTCATGCATGCTGACGAGCGCCTGCATTAAACACTAAACACGTAAATATAAGCACAGTAATAGGTTTTTAAATGTCATGCCTTACTCCACTTTTTACTGGCTCCTAATTAAATACATTTACCATACGAGACAAAAACATTGCTAAACAAAATTCTCCCTTATAAAGTAAGAGCCCTTTTTCCAAAAGGGATTCTTCCATATTATTAAAACTCTGATAAAAGTATAAAGGGATCTCACAATCAGCTCCAATTAGTGAACAACGGAATCTGTGTTGTAAGGATTGAGGAGAAGGCGAAAAGTCGAAGAAACAGGAAATTGTACATTATGTCATATACTAGAACGGACTTACATTCACTTGTATAATAAAAGATATAAGCATGAAGAGTGAACATTGTAGTACGTATATGCGTGAGATACGTCAAGTTGTACATACAATACAATGACGACGTAGAAAGAGACAAGTACATGGAACACGGTATGAACCATTGTACGTTATTGCGTACTTAGTATACTCAACCTGTATATACACAACATATGTAGGTATAGGTATATAAGAGATAGTGTTGCACCTTCTTTTTAAGAAGAACCTAAGAGCAGTAGCAGCATGATTGAGATAAAGGATATCATTTAATGAAATAAAGTATTAAAGTATACATTGCTACTGTAAGCACTTTTCTCAACATTTCTATTTCATGGCTGTGCATTGTTGGCTGCATGGCTACGTGTACCTACCCACTTTGTATAGGTACGTGTCGTTGCTACTGCAATACACATTGCTGACTACATGTAGTAATAAGCAGGTGTAAATATCCCTGACGAGATCAATCATATTGCTGTTCAGCTAGATCCATGAGAACTGAATGAAAGCATTTTTATTTAGTACTTCTCTGTCTTATTAATGCGGACAGGGAATTTTATTCCCCATTCATGCATTACATTCTTCTCGTACGATAGATTTTCATTACACTTTCATTTTAAGCCTCAAAGGAGAGTTTTATCTTGTTGGTGGAGCTAAGGTAAAAGCTACAACACACCTAGACATACATATCAGAAAAGTAGGGAAATGATGAAAAATTTCCTTGTTCGTGTTGTTTTCTACTTTATTTAATTTGCGTAACCTTCGACACATTATTATTGCCTATATCTGGTATCTGATCTGAACTCCCTCACTCAATGAATTACTTTTACACGAGAACTACTTACATAAAACATTATTTGTAAAGTTTGGGAAGGGAAAAGGTCGTGTCGCTTCTTAATGCCGTACAAAATACCCAAGATGAAGCTAATATACACGATACTTAATAAGGAAATAGATATAGGCAGTGTATCCAGTACGGACTCAGACGATTATAAGACACAGATGTAGAATGAGTGGATTCTGAGTCTTTATCGCTTTTTTAGTGTTATGAGTGCTTATTGAATTCATACTCTCTAACTCATTCTTCATCTGTGTCTTATATTCGTCTGAGTCATTGTGTGTAATCTCAGACGACTATAAGACAGATGAAGAAGGAATAAATGTCTGAGTCTTTGTCGCTTTTGTAGTATTATGAGTGCTTATTGAATTCATACTCTCTAACTCATTCTTCATCTGTGTCTTGTATTCATCTAAGTCATTGTGTGTAATCTTAGGTAGATGGAGAATTGATTGAGAGCAAAAGTCACACGGTGTTTTGAAATGATTTTGACACCGTGCGTGAAAGAACACTTATTTTCAACCCTGGTGTTCTTCCTATCGGAGGCAATTTCTAGTACGTATCAAGTGTGAGCCCCCGACCCAAAGTTTCCGCATAAACTAAACAGATGAACTCGAAAGCTGCAGCTAATACGAAGTCAAAAACTAAAAGGCGCAGATGAACTATCTGCGTTTCCTTTTCTTTCAACGGTGTGGTTGCTTTAGTCCATTGTGCACCTGTCCCCCGTCTATTTGGTCTCCAGAGCACAATATACAGCTATTTTCTTTCCTAATGGCAATGGGTAAAATTGGATCATTTACTTTTCTCAATTCTTCCGTGAAGAGGTGAACAATTTCTCTTTTTTCACGTGTAAAAGAAATATAAAAACTAAGTTCTTGTAGTATTTCAATTTTTGCAGCACTGCAGTTAATATACTGGCTCTGCATTTTATCAATTCTATTCTAACCCTACTCGATCGTAAAAAGGAGCTGATGTGAAAGACCGGAAATTGGAACTCGTTGCTAAAATTCAATGGAGTATATCTATACGTTACGAAGAAAAATGCTACTTCCTTCGTATTGCGTAGAAATCCATACGTGCTACGTACAAATACATGCTATAATATTTCCAATAAGAATTATTCTGCTCCCAGCACATCGCAAAGTCACAATCATTTTTCGAGCTCTTCAACTCAGCGCTCTCGAATAGCAAGTAACTAGAGTCACTTTTCCAGGAAGCTTTCTGAAAACATAATATTGTTATCTAACCACTACTTTATAACACGTAATGCCTATCAGACTGCATGATTATTAGTGGCTTCACAATGAAGATGCTTTCAGTTTCTTGTAAGTAAAAAGGAGTTACTTCATTTCAAAAGCATTATCTAAGCTTGTCAGGAAGTTAAAAGGCCTTTAAAATTTAAAACCCCATTTAAATTCCCCAAAGCACAACTCCTCTCTGCTTCTGCTGCCAAAACAACGTAAATAGACACGACGACCGGGAGAACAAGGAGAACCCTGCCTACAACTGTACTGTGCGTCCTAGGCATTGCAACATACCTCGTCTCGTATCATCAGCAAGCCCATGGAAACTAACCAAGCACATAAGCAACCCTCAAAGGAGATAAGAGGTCCTCCGATTTCCAGAACTGCTCATGTGTCTTATCGGTATCG
Source organism: Plutomurus gul (assembly GCA_019776185.1). Classification (NCBI taxonomy): domain Eukaryota; kingdom Metazoa; phylum Arthropoda; class Collembola; order Entomobryomorpha; family Tomoceridae; genus Plutomurus; species Plutomurus gul. The sequence goes on along the minus strand of JABASC010001073.1, from coordinate 19,332 downwards.
AGAGACCAACGAAACCATAAGCTATATAACACTTATATATACATCCCTATAATACTTACTATTCCTAGTACATAGGAAACCCTTGATTCATTCTTTAGATATTTCAGCGTCCGTCTACCACTCGTAAAGCAAAGTTACTTTCTAACTGGTACTCTACACACTACGCTGTGTATGTACGTACGTGCGATGCAGTGAAACCCTTCAAATTTTTCTCGCTATACTTTCATTCACTTTCAGCTTCAATTCAAAATCCTGTAAATCAAAAGGAAAGCTCAGCTCCTGGATGATGGTGGAGGAAAGAAAAGCTTTTAGTGGAAATTCCACATAGTGTCTATGTCGAAATGTAGAATTCAAAATCAGGAAAGCATGAAAAATCGTCCAATGTTGTGCTCTGGCATGGAAATACATTGACATCGAATTGGAAGCAGCTACAATGAAGTTCCTTCCTTCCTTTGCTGATTTCCATATAAATGAAATTGTTCTCATAGACTACAATAATGCAAAGGATATAGTCAATCTGTTCCCTTTATATATTAGTAAAGGAATATATAAACCTTCAACTTATAATCAGTGCGTATTAGTAGACTGTTAGGTTAAAACAGAACGAAATCTGAAAATCCGCCCTATTTCTAAAAAAATGTAGACGATTCCGTCGAAAACGTATGTCACCACAGCCACATTATTTCATAAGGGTAACTCGTAAACTCGTAATGTGTATTTGGTGCCAGCCGTCACAGTTGTGTCTGACTGGAGCCAAGTGTGATTTTCCTTATATTTTTCTCTGACCATAGAAAAGCACTGCGGTTATTCTTTTCCTATATACTTACATATGTACATAATACGTAATATAATAGACAGTATCCCTCTTCACAACATCGTATTTAATTTCATCCACAGTTACACTCATCTTCATACAGTGTCACCATGTCAGTTGTGATTCATGTCACAAATCAGAATCATTGTCAAGTCACAAGACTTAATACAGATATACAGTGTTGTAGAAAAACCTACGACTATGACACATACGTTCAACTTACACGTATCAGCGGGGTTGCAGCCAAATCAAGTCAACTGTTTTTTATGCTTGTACCTCAAGTCAAGTGTTTGTGCAAGTTTTCAGTTTAGTCAGTGACATTTTCGTTCTGTCTGTCTGTTCTGTAAGTACCTAGTTGAATGTAAGGTGGATGATGATTTAAATTTAATAAAAAATGTGTGCTGTAAAAAATGTTCTGTAGTATGTAATTCCACGTGCAACTCGATGCAAAAGAAAGCAAGTATGAAAAACTTACCGATTAGTCTCTTAGTCCGTAGAGATAGCATATAGCGAGATTCACTGTATCTGCATTGACTGACGTTTTCCATATGGTTCGTTGTGCCGGATGATTAAGAAAGCACAGCACAAGCAAAGGAAAAACATTGGATAGAAAAACTTATTTTCTTAAGAATATTTTTATGAATTAGACTGGATGCCAACGATGAGGATCTGCTGAACTAGACTGAAATGTTTTCCACCAGCGGCTTCCATAAAGAAACTATGCATTCTAATTGTATAAGTGTACTACTGCATGTATGTATATGGAATGCAATGCAATTCACTCAGCAGCTAGTTGTAAAAATAAATTTTTAGTATGCCCATTAAATTCCTGTCTTGTCATTGTTATCCCTTTTCTTTGTTTACACAAAAGTCAAGAGAAAAGATAAAATCTTCCAATCAGGAAATTAATGTTTAAAAGCTGACGCCAATTCCTGCTGATCATAGTAAACAAAAGAGTCGGTGAAAATAAGCTGATAATTAATACTGCGGCTTTATTAATTATATAGTGACAAATTAGGGTTGAGAACAAAGAGCAAATCAGTAGCCGGTGAACAGTTGATAAATAATGAGAGCATGGGACTTTTTGCTTTAGGAGACACGACTGAGTGAGCGGCTTGGATTTGGTTGGGTGAAAGAATTTCAGATTGAATTGAAACCTTGTCTTTTCTGTCCATTCCACATCTTTTCTTCTTGACAATTGACAATAAGAAAGAAAAAGGACCTCCTTTCATTTGCTTACAAACATATATATGTATATATACATGTATATACACATAGGAGATTGTATTATGATTATTACCCGGCAAGCTGCATTGCATTACATTTCATAGCTTTCAGCTCGTGACAGTTCTTCTCTCCAACTCGTATAATATGTAATGTAAAGCCAGAGAGCCCTTTGTAGTATTCCATCTGAACTTAAACCCTGTATGCATTGTATATGGAAGTATTAGCCGGTTTTCGGTCCTTGTTACTTGTTTTCCATGTGTGTGTGTGTGTGTGTGTTGAAAACTTACCTGTGAGTTTTGGTCCTTCGGTCCTCTTATGGTCTGTTCTCATGAAAAACGTTTCTGTACACTTGAAACATGCTCAGGTTTTCCCAAAGAGGAAAGCAACTTGAAAAATGCTCTCCGCACGAGCCGGCCTATCCACATTCAAAGAAGCAGTCCTACAGTATTTCACGTCTCTTGCACATGTTTGTGGACGGCAAGCCATCTACGTGTACTAAGTACACGACCTCAGTGCAAGGCAATTCGAACTCTTTTATCTCTGAATATCATATGCAAGATTCTAAACAGTGATACGAATGACGTACTACTATATTTACCTACACAAATGGAATATTGCTATTTCTGGAATATTTCTGCATTCTATGCGCCGAAAACACGTAAACACTTTGGTAGTACGTCTCCATTGATTGATATGTAAACAGTGATACAGAGCATGGGGAATGTATGCTTACTGTGCATGTGTGTCCTGAGCGGATGATTTCTGTCAAAGTCACTCAAATGAAAGAATCGAATGACGCAGTTTTAACTTTTGACTTTTTCACAAATCCAATTATCAATTATCAGGGAATAAAGTGAACGTGTGGCAATTTATATGATTAGAATCCTATGCATATTCCTATATATAGAAGAATGGGTGAGTAAATAGTGTGCATAGGATGGCAGCGACAGAATACAGAGAAGCAGGAATTGTCTATTTCATTGTTATGTTAAATGTAATGTCATGTAATTCAGATTGTGATGTGGTTGTTGTAAGGAGCTTTTGTGTATGTATGTGTATGCATCTGTATTCAGTCAGAGCAGGGAATACATATTGCATCTGTGCAAAAGTACCGCAAGCAAATCTAGCTCTGCACTCTGCACAACCAACTCGACTTGACTTGACTTGGCAACAGAATGCACAGCCAGACACACCAAACCAGGTATTCTATATTATAATAGCACAGAGTGTTGTGTCTACGTTATGTCTGCAGAGGCAGGCAACCCAGGTTGACTTGATAAACTTACAATGTAAAATGTAATACAATCTTGGCAGAATCACATCCCATCCACGACACATCCAAAGCGGTAAACAGCAGCATGGGGTATTCCTTATTGTAGGTAAAAATCCGTCCCCTATAAATTCGTGAGCACAGGAGTAAGTCACATCCTCACATCATGTAAATGAAAAACTCATCAAGATTCTATTCCATTCCATGCTCTTAGCACACTCTTAGTAAATAATTATATGATAAACTTCTCCCACGAAATTCACGAAAAAACTTTATCTAAGCATTATATAATGGAAATCCTTCTTCAGAGCACGAAAGAACGTAAAATCCAATATTTGCACACAGGAAAACACTCCAAACACGAATAATATAAAAATTTCACAGTTGCAACACTTCCATATTTTCCCAGTGGTAAAACACTATCCATAAAAGATGAATCCAAATAGCGGTGTGTGCAGAATTTGACGTAATTAAAATTTGCAGAGGTTTTCCTTGAAAAAAATATTGCATTTTACGTAAAACAAACTCAGAATCTTCACGAGAGCACTTTATTCACATGACATGAGGCTTGCACTTCACAATGACACTGTGAATATCTCACTTTACTCCGTTTCCCACACGACTCGAATCTCAAGTAATAAGTGATCTGCCAAGTTGTATCCAAAGCGAAACGCCACTCTTAACTAGAAAAGACGACACAGAAGCGAATTCCAAAAAAAGAACTTACCTATTGGGAAGAAAATTGTACGTGGACACTTTCAGGTGTCTTAAGGCTCTCCATGTACTTGTAGTTAGATATTGCGATTAAGAATGATTCCTTATATAAACAGAATGTTGAACAGACACAGACACACGTTAACTTGGTGAACGTTAGTAGGCAACTGACTGTGACAGTAGATTTGTACGTGTAGGTATACGTGCCTGTGTTCAAGAACTTCCACACTTCGTATACACACAGACACATACACAGAGAGTAAGTTTTATCGTTGCGCAAGTGGTTCGGTGGATCTCGTCACGTGTGAGACAAGGGGCCAACGTCAATTCAACATCAGCTAAAAGGGAACACCACCTACTTTCCTCGTCCTATGCACAAGCATTGAATTTCCAACTGAACTCTGAACTGAAATATTACATTGGAAAGAGTAAGCTCTGGTCTGTAAACCGACTTGACTCGTTCCAAACGAAACGTGTACACCAAATACACACACGTAGTGCACACACATATAGAGAGCTTTAGCTCTAGGATGGGAATAAATTTCGAGACTTGCTCTATGCTCCTATCCTATCACACACATACAAGAAACTTTACTTAAATGTAATGTGCTGCAATCCTTAAGGCTAGCATAGCATACTACTATTTACTACGGCTAGAATTCTGTACACACAGCTTCATCCTTTACTGTGACTGTGTGTGTGTGTGTGCTGTAATGCTGGTCCCCTAACAAACTACGTACAACAACAGAACATAGCCATCCATGGCATGTAAAATGTAATGGGAAGAACGGTACATTTGTACACACACAAGAACAGATAGAAAGAGCCCAGTCAGACTCACACATAGATATTACACTTAGAAATAAAGCTGAAACCAAGTACGGGCACATACGATGAAATATACGGGAAAACACTACATGCTATATGCATTAAGGAAACCCCTAGCACTGCGCGCTCGCTATCTAACTACATGGTACACTATGTGTGGATATATTATTTATATTGGTGACTTGGCCGTACTGCGCTCCTTCCTTCAGCTTTGCTGTAACTAGTTTTATATGGAATTGCTATATTTGTGGCTGACTTGACTTGACTGGTAGGCTGGACTCGAGTCTGAAAGAAAACTGAAAAACAAAATCGAAAATGTTTCCCCATACATTGCTTATATGCGCTATGTACATTATAGTGTGTGATGTAAGGGAAGTCTGTACGACTAGAACTCTTCTAGCAGATACGCAGGCTACATACATAATACATACATACATAGCAGTCATCTCCGTATCGGATTCTCTTTTATATTCCATAGATATTTCAGTTCTGCAGGAATGGCTTTTCATATAATGATTATGGCTCTTTGGTACTTGGCTCACGATTCTCGATCTCTTCTATAGATAATAGGGAAAACTGCTAGGGTTCTGTGTCTCCTAATACTTTGTGTTCACAATGGACTCAGCTTGCTGTCTCTCTCTCTCTCTCTATAAGAGCTTATAAATTTATAGGGAAAAAGTTTATACGCAGTACACCCAATAGTGAACTCGGTTTTATTCCATTCTCTGCGTTCTATTATCTGGCTTGCTTTTAGTTATGTTGCATTAGATGACTTACACGTATTTCCCTTATATAGACATGGCTTTTGTGCTGCTCATCTGCTGCTATGTACCTAAATTGTTAAGCTATTTGTTGTACTGTGTGCATTATATTATGTGGATATATAGCTGTATGTCGGTTTTATATGTATTTATATATGCGAGTACTTTGCTATCGTTTTTCGTCCCTTTTCCAAATCGAACTACCTTTTACGAAGTTGGAACCCTCGTCTCATCCTTGATTTCATCTGATCTCTCTCTCTCTCTCTCTAAAGAGCAGTGAACATATACGCAACGGCTACCCGAACTCCCTCTTATAGTTTTCCACTATTAAATAACACAGTGAGCCAGCATCTCCCTCCCTGCCCTTGTGTTCTCTCTCTCTCTCTCTCATCTATTTTCCATTCCATTGTGCTGTAGTATAGCCATCGTGAAAAAAGTTTCATTTCCAAATGCTAATACTTTTCGAAAAGAGCCTAGCCTTTAGCTTTTCCCGAGCATTGCGTTTCGACTACTGCCTGTGCTGAAGGGAGCTTTGGCGTGGCTTGTCCTTGCCTACCCGATGCCGTGCCTGTTTTCTTCTGCCTTTTATTTCGTAAGCGAGCCTTTGCTGTAATGCTGTAATGGTTTAGCTGGATTTTAGTGACTTGGGCTGAAGAGCCATATTGAAGTGAGAGTGGATGGGACGGGAAGTCTACATGGGGCAACAATAAACATGAACATTTGCTTTTTACGTGCCATGCTGAGGAAATTTCAGTGGGACGGGAAAAGTCGCAGAGGAAATTGATCTGGTTGCACGAGAGACTGATACATATCGAATTTAATGGAGAATAAAGATGCTTATCGCCGTTTGTTCGCTGGAACTTAAGAGTGCAGGCCATGAATTACCCAGTGAAATGCTAAAGAATTGACGCGAATAACGTTCTGTGCCATAAATTCCCTAAATTCAGTTTCATGTGTTGTTTGTTACTATTAAGAGTATCTGGTATATTTTGTGAGTGTATTTATTACTTGGCTGACCTGACCTGATTTGACTCGCTTTGATTACGATTAGCGCTTAAAACTATACTCACTCTTGTGTACTGCATAAGCGTATAGAATGGCACATGTGCTGTTATTTCGAATGAAAGTCATTTTTAGGAACAACTATGTTTACGTTATTTTCACATAAAGCTTGCTCGTTTGTTTTAAATAGGACACTGAGTGGAGCGGTGAATAGCAGAATATTCACTGCGAATGTGGCGGCTGTAAACTACATTATAATGTTACACTGTAGAGTAATATGTTGGCAAATGTAGAGAAATTTCGGGTGAGCGCTTAATTTTCATCAAAGCTAATGAGTAAGGATTGAGTACAGTAGGCGTCATGTTTGCCATCGTGTTTCTCTTTTAGTTAGTTACACATTTATACAGACAAGCCAGACAATCGCCAGAGAGAGAGATGAGAGAATGTTGTCTCGTGCAAAATTATTAAAGATACAGAAAATAATTCAATTTTTTTCGATTTCATTTTTTCCCTTTTTTTAGATATTCTTGCATTGACTTAATGAGTTGATGAGGAATGATATGCTAATTAAATGTTATAGCTCAAAGTATTCCACCTTGAATCAAAGTTAAAAAAGTAGAAAGACATGACAGAGTAACAAAACGTGTCTACACTAGACACCATATTACTTCTAAATGAAATCTATTGCAGATGAGGTGAAAAAATGTTTAAATTAAAGTGGCGACGATGAAGAAGACGGGTCTTGTTTTTCTTCCTGTTTGTCGTGTTTATTTTTAAGATGAATGCTTTTGATTTATGTTATGTGGAAGCATGTATCACCTTTGCCCTTGTTTATGTATGATTTGTCTGACAAGGCTAAAGTGCATTACTTTATAGGATTATTTTTTAAAGCTGTGAGTATTTCTTGCTAAAACTTTCTGATTAAGTAAGATTCTTCACCGTACATCTTTATGAATTATGAAATTTTTTGGAGTAACAATTCATCTTATTTAATTTGCTTGAATCTGCGTTGTTTTAATTTACAAAGGCAAAACGGTCACCTAATATTTAGCAGAGAAAAGAGAAACGGATTTTACAATGTTGGGATGAATAAATGTTGAAAAGTTATTAAGTTATTATTACGTACAGTCAAGATAAGAACAGTTGAAATCATTCTTCAGCAAACTAAATACAACATTTAATGCACGTATCAGCACTTGAGTGCTGGGATTGAACTGTTATCTAACAGAGATAGCAATTTAAGTACATTTCAAGCAAGTTTACATTAATAATAGCTTACTATAGTATTGCCGCAGTGCGGAACGCTTTACTTTACATTTTTGTTGAAACTCTAGTAGAATTCAAACATGAAGTAACTTTAACCGAGAGAAATGATTTCATGTTATTATTACACATGCATAATTATGGAACATTCACAATCCACATTATACACAATCTTGTTATCTTGGTCTCCGTAATTTTATTAGTCTGTCAGTCTGCTAGCCTGAAAACTACGGATTAATTTTAATCACAAAATGCGCAAAAGCTCAATTTATTCAATTTCGAAAGCAGATCACAGACTCCAATCACGAAATCAGTTGGCTGGCTTGAGCGTCTCTATAAAATCTCGAGAACCAGAATTTTCATTATTCTGAGAGTGAACATTAATCTGCTCTAATGATTTTACACAGATCAAGCAATACAGTTTTCCACTTCCACCGACTCATTTAATAGCTTAACTTATTGTTAGCATCAGTTCCACTATAATGTGTGATCATCTTAAACATTTTGTAAAATGTACGATGTAGTTAAATCTGTCTGAGTAATTGGAGTGCGACCACATTGTCCGTTGCTTCTCATTGAATCTGTTTTATTTTTAAGCTCACTTCTCTTATGAACATTTTACAATGATTTTCTATGGCAGCTTACAATCGCTTTAGTGATTACTAACCAACATCAGTTTGCAAAGAAACATATCTGCTCATTAGAATTAATAAAGTTACGCTTGTAAAACATTTGAAGCAAATCAAACATGTTAGCAGCATGATATTTTCTATTTGTTTCATTCATCAACTGATTCTGCTTATTGGAAACAATTCTATCTCAAAAGTTATTTAAAAATGCGGTGTTCAATTATTTTATTGTAATTCGTCTGAAGTTTGAATCTGTTTCTTCACTGGTGAAGCATAGTATCACACATTGTGTGGTGTGTTGCTTCAGATCTGCATCCTTCTATCGAATAATGAGAGTGACGCATAAAAAGATAAAGGACTGACAGATCGGAGCGGAACACTGACAGGAAACATGTCACATGAAATTTTTATAATGGACTTGGAAGAGGGAATCATTAAACTAATGGAAGTATTGGGAGCTGGAGAAATATTCATGTGTACTCGTCTATTCTCATATTGGTTGGTCACCACACCCTTTTCAGCCCTGACAAAATGTCTGACGCCCTTCGTTGATCCCTTTTCCTTCCTCACTCACTCACTCACTTTTCCAGCAGTCCAAAGGCTACTCTCTTCTCACTCTCACTAAATTACTTGCCCATGTGCTTAGCTTAAGTGCTTACGCATCTGTATGTACAGACACAGCAATGCTACGTGTCTTGTATCTGTAGGCACTGATTGTAAGAAATATTCTAGAAATGCACCCATTGCAAGGGACTTACTGTAGATGTCAGTCATTTAATGTACGTGGTAAGATGCTTCCACAGAATTTCCAGATAAAATCGGGGAAAAAAAGTTGAAACAGAAAAACACTCGCTCGCATCACACTTCCATGTTCACAATACATGCAAGAGGATCCTATATTCTCACTATATTGTTGAATGCTATTGTTGTTGTTGTTTGGAGATTGAAAGGAATGTTGTTTCTCGTGGGATGACTTCAATTTTCCAAGTATTCCACTGTGTTAAATTATTCTATACCTATTTCTACATTGGCAACATCTACGATGATTTATGCCTTCTCATAAATAATTTATCATTTCTTCAAACGTATAATAATGTCAGATAAGGCACAAAACTGATTAAAATGTTTATTAATTAAATACAGCTTTAATTTTTGGTATAATTTTAATAATTATTGTTTACACTGCATTTATTGTATTTTATTTTGTATCCTTTCTAGATTGCGATGCGAAATGTTTTCAATTTCTTCTCTGCAGAAGATGCAAGTAAGAACATAATTTTCTGTCGGCACATTCTCAAGTTAAAGTTCGTAATTGTGGAAGATAAACTTGCAAATATTAGAGAGACAGGTCGTTTTTTTAATGCTAAACCGTAAGTAATGGTTACATACCAGACATTTGTGGGATACCTACTGTTTCGTAAATATGCATCTAATTTGACTGTGAGCCAAGGGTTTTAGTTTCATTTCAAAAGGTGTATGTACATGCTTATGCTATTCTCTGTATTGAAGGCAGTGCCAAGTGGTGCTACAAGTTATCCATCCTGTAACTCATAAAAATGCTCAATGTTCCAAGAAAAAACGAAGAAGACGAAGAAGAAGAAGAACTGACTGTGATCAGATTAGTTTCGTTTGTTGTTTGTGTGTGGGGCAAGTCCAAAGTGCAACAGATTTGCTAATTAGCTCACAGTTTGCTACTTGGACGTGCTCCATGTTCCAATGTGCATACTCTTAGCACAGTATTCTCTATATCCTCAGTGTTCATGCATTGATAGTACATTACGAATTAGCATGCACTTATTCATTCAATTTACACGAAGAGTGAACAATGGCAAGAAAATATGAGCTATGGCCCAATAACAGGATTTAGGTGTGAAAATGTGGTGGGAATTAATGGGAAAATGGTAAGTGGGAAAATTACAGATTTCATTTTTATATAACTATTCCTATTCTCACCAGTGTTGAATTTTTCACACCCTTTTGGTTTATTGCCCGCCCGCCTTGGTAAAAGTGGCAAAAGGTTAGTGTGCAAAATGGCCGATTTTTTAAAATAATTTTCTGCAAAATTTTAACATGGAGCAGGCTTTAATCATACATGTTAATACACATTTGCCCATTTTGCCCTGTCCACCTCAAATTTCAACAGTCCCTTTTGTCCCTTTTCCAATGGCCGGTGGGTAGCTGAACACTGATTCTCACAACACCCAACAATATTAACAAAATGCTTTGAATGGCTATCCCGAAGTGTTCCTTTACAAAGAGAAATCCAAATCCGTTACCATTTCCGATTTCCCTTCTATTTCCCAGTAAGAGATGGGGAATTTTGAACCCTGTCCGATAATATGAAGGTGCGCTGGTTTACCTTACTGGCGATGACGAAGCGACGTGTTTGATACACTTTTTGCTAGATATTCACGTGTATCGTGTTTGTATGCACTTGCTAATGCGTATATCAAGCACACTGTATTACAATTTTGAGAATAAGACTGGATAAATATCGCTCGCAGGCTTTTAACAGATGTGGCTAGACTTTTTAGCCTCTGAGGTATTCGTCAGATGGTTCTCAGCGGTGGGTAATGTAATATGCTGTTGCTCTCATTACTGGAACATAATTTTTCATCAAGCTTACCTACGAATTTCAGTTTTTCCAAAACGAGTTTCTGTGCCACAGCTACAGATACTCATCAAGGTAGGTAGGCAGGTAGGCTTGGTAGGTAGTTCGTGTATACCTGTTGTGCCGAGCGGAGACTTGTATTTTCTTGCGTACAACACGCTACAATGTAATTTCGATGAGCCGATTCCAGTGCGAATAGCTTATTGGTTGTAAGAAACTTTGAGAAAAAAAGAACGCTTTTATGCGATACCCACAAAGATTCTTGACTCACGAAAGTTGGTGGATTTATCCAACTAATTTAAACAATCAACAGTCAGAATACAAATGAATAAGACAGTTGCATGACTTGGCGCAAGATTTATAAATTAAGAAACAACTAAAAGTCTGATAAATTTTCATTCGGCCTGGTGACTGGTTCATTACGGTTTGGCCTTTTTTTTCCCAATGGGTGACACGAACCTTGACACTTTACAAAGACAATACAGTTTACACTTTAGTTTATGTTGTCCTATCACAAATATGACTGTTTTTCATAGAATTTTTAAGTAGTGCTTATTTCCGCAAGTGGGAGACATATTTAAGTACAGGAATAAATGGAATACCTGTTAATCCTGGATGCTGTCAAATTGTCAATTTTTTGTAGTGAATGTGTGTGTATCTGACAAATACAATTGTGCCGAATAATGTATGATATTCTCAAATAAATTTCCGTCGCTTTGCTTCCTATTCCGTCCACATAATATTTCAATTATCGGATAACATGTAATTCATAAGAAAAACATTAATTTCTTAAGTTTCAGTAAATTAAATATTTGAGTTTAATAATTCTTTGACATGTGATTAATGAATTACAATCATATAACAAGTAATTCATAAAGATAATCATCAATTTCTTAAGTTTTCTGCCCGTTAAACCCAAAAATCAACAAACCCATGGGTCAGTTTTTTCTCATCCCTGATTACATACCCCATAAGGATCTTCAAGAGATTCTTATGACCGTAAAAGGTTTCCATTTGGTCAGACAAATTTCTTGCGATGAAAAATGTAACATCCGGCAGACTTGAGACATTCTCTTGCTGGTCTGCCTGCAACACATAAACAGAGAAAATACACAGTCCAGTGCAGCAAACAGATCTGATTTCCCATTTCCCTTATTATTAGTCACATGTCACTCGCCAGCTAGCAACTGTAGGATGCAGTGGACAAAAAATAAACATCTAGATGGACCAATTCAATCTTGAGAAAAATAGTATGAGAAAAGTTGCTGTATTTAAACATATTCATGCAACAAACAACCTACCTATTGACAGTTCTTTAAGAAATGCACCTGATGTACCTCTACCTACACATTATGTGATTATTAAAATATCTTGAAAAGGAAATAATACATATGGCATTAAACAACAAGTTCACATAAAATTAAGTATTTATAAATTAAACGTACTCGCATCATGCTTCTGTAACTGCATCACGTTAACTCCTGTGTTTAAAGACAAAGTGTATGGAAAGGGGATGAAAATACGAATATTTTCAGATAGATATTTCATGTCCACTCCCTTCTTGCTTGCACAACTTGATCATCTGAAGAAACAAAGAGCAAAAAAAGTTACGGATAGCGGGAGGTCCAGTGAACATGAAATTCTTCTGACAATGGTTCGCCAATCTGGACGAAACACATAATATATCATAGACAGTAATGTGCGGACCACGGTGCTGCGATTCGATTTTTTCTTTCCAGTCGGAACGAAGCCTGTAACTGATATATAGAATCGCTGTGTTTTACAAGATGCACCCATTAAGCTGTTGGACTCTTTTCTTTCCATCGTTTCATCGTAATGTGCTGTCGTCATGTTGTAATATGTACGTCTGTGGTTGACAGGGAACCAAAAACCCCCACCCATGGGTATTAGGGTTTTTTGCATACACTTCTGTATATTTCTCAAAAAATCCAAAAACCCAATGGGTCTGGTACCCTGGTTGTATTTGTGAGTATTTTTGTGACTACCACTATGGAATATTTACTGCACAAGTTATAGATTCATATAACATATTGCGTAAGAGATTCTATCCACTTTGCTGGTGGTTCTGGTGAAGAGAATTTATCATAACAACTCAGTTCGATTCATCGTAAACTTCTTTTACACTGCATTTGACACGTCCCCTTGCATCCAATTAAGGATTCGTTATCGCTATGTTTACTCGCTCGTCATCCCATTCAATTTCAATTCACGACTACTATTACTCATTCCACTCAACTTCAATCGTCTCATATATCCATATCGGTTTGAGCACAATAATACCCAACTTTATATACAATGACTTTTGCCATCATAGGAAAATCCTCTCTACATGTTATCACCACAATGAAACGCAGACGTGAAACTAAAATGCTTGAATGTAAGTACTTACTAACTACCCAGTCAAAGCCAACAAGCAATAACAGAAATACCAACCTTAGCACAAGTTGTTTTCTAATAATATTTCCTATGATTACTCACACATAATTAGTGTGAAACATTGACGAAATTCTGCTGCAGAATTTCATGAGTGTGAAAGAGTAGAAAACGGACAACGATTTAAGTAGATTTTTTAACCTTTCAAATCTACATATACTATTTAACATATTATCGTAATAATAAGGTACTTTGCCAACCTCGGAAAGAATTAATCATTATTCCGTAATGTAAAGCCAATTTAACGCAAACAGAAAGTAGAAAAGGAAATTATTTAAATGTCTTCATCTCAGGGATACAACAATTGATTTCTGCAAATCAACAGATTTGTTGTTTCTTCAGTTACTAGTTTAACCATAACATGTCTGTCACGAAGATGTCATAGAGAAAGCGATATATTTGCTTTTGTCTACTTTCACCAACTGAAAACATTTACTTCGAATTGTTAATGGCGCAGTGGCTAATTTCGGTTCAGGATTTCGTAAATCACACTTTCAAAGTCCCATCACAGTGGGATTAAATGACTGTGATTAAATGTGATGGGATTAATTGGTAGTCGCCATCCCTTAAAACATATAGATCACATTAATCACAGCAATCGTCAGTGTGATCAAACGTTTAAAAACATTTGTTCACAGTAATTAATCCCAGCAGTGTGATAATCACAGCCGAAACCCTGATTGATTAAGAAATTAAAGGTATTAACTTTTTTGTTTTTAGTTTGTGGTAGTACCCTGCGTACGGTCTGTTGACTGCATTGACAATTGACAAATAGTAAAAAATGAAGTATGTAAGAGGTGGAACATCCGATCACAATAAGGCACATGTTCGACGTAACGCACTCCTCCTGGATAAATGCATTAGAGGAACTTTGTGCATTGACCTGGAGGACACTAGTAGAATTTAATTGCAAACACAGAGCGAACGGAGGAGGTTTTATTTTGTTTCCAATGTGACAGATTGGTTTCACGATGATCATGAATGATCATGACAGGTCTATGGCTTGGCTTGCGTGCGTAACCGGAAAAAGTGGGGGACCCGCTCCTTCACATCTCCCAGTTAGTAGAAATACAAATAAATATGAAGAAAGGACCAACTATATTGATAAAAGTGTCTATAGAGCGTTTGCATATATTCACAACATAGAACCACTGACGCTATCAGAAATCCATTTGTATTTATATCTGTAATATATCTGGATTTCATGTGCACCCTACCCTAATACAGATTCTCTATGCTTTCCCTATAGTTTCAGCTAGCTCTTAAACTAAATGCAACCCTTTATAAAGAATGGGGTATGCGAATGTAACTACGGGTAGCATTATGTATTATAAATTATATTTCGCTGAAAATGTTACAAAGCCGAATTGAACTAAAAATCTACAGGAATAAAAAAAACATTACAACTCAAACATTAAGATTTGTGGATTTATGCATTTTGGAAACTTTTGTGGAATATTGATTTCACTTATGAGGCATTTCATGGATATCTGAAAACATTCTTTATATTTAGTTGAATTGATAACAAAATGTTATATAGTAGGACACTGGAACATCAAATATTGCTAAACATTTAAAAAACTCGCAATTGTTTTAAGAACAGGGTTAATTGAAATACAGTTGGAAATCACAATTATGAATATTTTAATAATATGATTCCCAAACACCAATTAACCTTTAAATAATTAAGGTAATATTTTTTTCTAAACATTTTGACACTACGTTCACTTACCTATATGTCGTTGATATCACATAATAACTTAATTAGAATTAGAATTCTAAATTCTACACGCTTATGTATGTTACAGTCAAAACTGGTATCAGTCATTTACAGAAATTACTAGTCAAAACTGATAATTTGTATAATTGTTGGCGAAATCACTTTTTATACACTCACTCGAATTCTATTTAAAGTTGAGCTTATCCACTGAAAATTTCTTGTAGAAAATTTAATTCTACATACAATGAACTTTAATGTGAATGAACACATTAGAAAAGTATTTGAAAAAAATTCAGTTTTACAAATACTTTTTGAATACGCATACATGTATCTTTCACGTTAAGGTAGTATTAAATTTTATCTTCTCGTTAGGCTATACATATACTTTAAAATATAAGTCAAGTGAATAAAAAATGATGTCGCCGACACATTTTGACTAACCATTTATGTAAATGACTGATTTCAAATTTTGACTGTAACATTCACTCTAATTGAAAACACTAGTTAATTGGACTTTGAGTAAATCAATGCGATTTCAGTAGGAACATGTATCACAGGTTTACACGAGCATCATTTTCATAAGCACCCTTTAATATTAGCGGGTTTGCAGCTAGTACATACATTTCACATACAGGATATACATCCGTGCATAGCACTCCCCAGTATAGACGGCATACAATAATGAAATAGGGTGTCAAGGGAGCTGTGCATATAAAATACACACATATAATAGCATAAACCGAATTTCGGTGTTTCCCCTACAACATACACAGGACACGACTCCGTTGTGCGACTCTCCACAGTCCCTTCACCCTAAACTTGACTTGAGATCGACTCGACTGTTCTTACGAAAACTAAACTCATTTTGTTTATCTAGCGTGTGTGGGGAATGGGGAATGAAATTGTGACTGCATGAATAGTACATGGACTTGGGTGGGAGGTAGTCTAAAGCCATTGCATCCACTAACTGAATCGTCTATCGCACAAAAATCGATAGGATTTTTCTTTTCCATAGCCCCGGCCCGTCCTGACCACCGTAGCACAACAAAAATCCATATAGAGCTACCTTCCCTGTCTCGGCTCCCTTACATTACCACCGCCACACTCTGTCCCAGGTTGCACACAAAAACATATACACATATGAACGGACACCTACCGCATGTCGAATTCATATAGCGAGGGAGTAAATTATACGGACCGTGGTGGTTTCCTGTAGATTACACTCTCCTTGCATTTAATACCTATAACTACAATGTTAGAACTTGGTATACACTTACGTTGTGAGATTGGACTATTATTTTTCATATACATGACTGACATGACCATTATCCACCACTATTCTGTTACGTCACAACTCGCTCATAACTTGGGCCGCAGTACCTACTCAAATAATACACAGACACCTATATACGTTCCTCTTATATAACATAATACTTTGTAATAAAGCTTAGCTTGTGTGGCAACGTAATAGAAATGTCCTTTTGCATTAGCCACACTATACGTATGAGAGTACAATACTTGTGTTTTCATTTGTCTGGTTAGAGGCGTGGCTTGGGTGAGCAACTTCAACCTCATGCCAGGATTATTCCTTTCTGACGATGCCGACAGCTTGGATTGTAATTTAGTTTTTATGAAGAACTCTTCAAGACCAGCTTTCAATGCTGCTCGTCTCTCTATGTGTAAGTAGTGCTGGCTCCTTATAATTCCTTCTACGATGCTCTCCTGTAATCACACTGTGTTGAAATTCACAATGCTAAATACATACATATGATTATATGCACATATTATCTGATGTATGGAAACGTTTCGATATGAAACGATTTTTTTATTTGCACTTCTTCCAGCCATTTCTTCGATTCGGTAGACGAAACATCACAAAATTGCGTGGAATACATGGTCGTATTTATTCGTTGCTGGCAAAACTGTTCTCATGCAGCTATATTTGCTTAGCAAGTACAGACGAGTTGTTAAACATATAAATGATGTAATATTACAATTAGTGGATTTATTCAAACCGTGTCAATAAATGTGTTAACCATAATAATAATATTAAAGGTATTATTTTTCCCTGAGCCTAAAAAACTGACTGAGTGCATGTAAACAGGCGTGATTCAGTACAATGACATTTTGATTAGAGGAATAATATAAATTTCTCATCACTCGTCCGAATTCTGTTTGAATAATGGAAATGTAAATATTTCAGACTGTAAAAAATATTCTGAACGAAAGAGGTAGGACGATGATAAGCGATAGTTAATAAAATGTGGGATTATATTATCGTTGCATTGTTCATTGTGTAGTATTGAAGGGAAGTTCTGTTGTTATTTTATCCTAATCATAAATATTCGAGCGAGTTGAATGCTTTCTCAATGCTACTCTCCTCCCGGATAGGACTCGATTCTCTTCTCGAACTTATTATTATTATTTTCCCATCCATTTCATTCGAGAGAATTGAAGTTGGCTTCACTTCATTGTATTTATCCACTACTGTATCTTCGTAAGGTATTCTATTGTAGTATTCACTGGCAGTCACTTGAATTCAGTTGCTCACAAGGTTCAATATTCGGTCTGTGGTTGAATCGTGTCTTTAAAATCGTATAAAAGTAATGGATGAGAGAGTTCGATTATATTATGTAAATGTTTCGGTGTTGGTGGTTTAATGTTCATAGGATAGCTCTACATTCGTGCAGTGCTGTTTGGTGCACAGAAGACGAGAGGTGAGCATACTGGAAAGCTTTTATGAATTCAAATCGATTTTTTCAACCTTAAGCATCGTACATATTACAAAGTAGTAAATTATGTTATCTTCTGGTGGTGGCTGTTGATGAATGGATCGATCTCTATAATATACTATAGATATGATTACCGTGCTATTAAATACTTGACCATTGAAGTGAACAAATGAAAAGGTGAAAAAATCCAATTAGGGTCCGTCGGTATTACTTATTAAGGTAGGGAGCCCTTGTTCGATAAAATTACAAATAAATAATAAAGTAGCGTACACAATCTAAGTAAGTAATAGGATTTCCTTCTCATAAAATGCTGGTTGTTCCTTGTTTCTTCACAGCGTGAGGGTCTTTGCTCGGCAAAGGAATATCAATCAACGCCAATGAAGATTTGTGTACCTTTAATATTAACTATTTAGGGACCGAGCGACAGCCCGAATCCATCATTTAACGTTTTGGAACCTTTATCTGGTTGTAAAAGTGAATACTTGGAGTATGGAGGATAAAGGTTTTCTATGCAATATATTTTATCATCGATGATTGATTTACAATCAAGAAATAGTTTTAAAAATGCTACTTTCAATATTAATAAAATATGCATATTCAGGAATTTACAAGGCTTTGGAGAACTTTTGTTCATTTGTTTTACTAGCAATCATCTTTAAAACTAGGCGAAATATTTGCCACCGGTGAATACATACCTATCTACAAATATTTTTATAAATGATAATACCTTATGAAATTATAAGTTAACGGAATCGAAATAGGATATTGTACATCTTTGATGTTTTTCGCTGGTGTCTTTCAAATTCTGACTACTTTCAATTGAAATGCGGCAGCTTGAATTCATTATGGAAATATGGCGATTTCAGGCTCACAATTCAACAATTTCTAGTTAACCAACTATCTATGAAATATTTATTGTAAATATAAAATGCTGTACTGATTTAAACCGCATCGTTGTTGTAAACTTAACAGGGTTTCGGGTGTGATTATCACTTTGGGATTAATTACCGTGATCAATTGTTTTTAAACACAGACGATTGCTGTGATTAATGTGATCTACATGTTATAAAGGATGGCGACTACCAATTAGTCCCATCACATTTAATTACACTGTGATGGGATTTTAACAGAAAAATTTGGATTTACGAATCCCCATTTAACCATTTAATTTTTAGGAAATTATTGCTGCTCTCCTAACCAGATCATACAAAAGAGTCAACTTCCTATTGTAAAGGGAACTTGAATGTACATACAAGGGAAAAGAATGGAAAGTTCAATCTTCTTGATGACGTTTATTGCGCACAAAA
>JABASC010001072.1:0-27614 GCA_019776185.1 Plutomurus gul | reverse complement strand
TATGACACGAATAATCTGATGTCCTACTTCGGTAATAAAAACGTACTTCCCTTTGGTTTCACAATATTTCCCCATCTACTCGTATAATAATAATATTTTAATATTTCCTTTCATTGTCTTTTCGAATGCATTCTACGATTATTGTCGCCGTCCCCTTGACTAAGTACACCTTAAGTTTAACATGGAGCCTGAATGTGGGTGTACATGGGATTCTTCCACTGGTGCTTGCACAGTTTTGATGAAATTGAAGATTCTACTGCAAACAGTCATTGAGAGAAAGAGGACACGTATACTTGGTTAATTTATCGGTGTAAACATGGTTATTTATGCACTAGTAATGATAAGTAGTACTTTAAAGCATGGCACACGGCAGTGCAGTTTGAATGTTGTTGATGTACGGCTGAAATAAAATCGTGTACACCGGTACGTGATGAGCAACCGGCAGAATGGTAACTATTTAGCTGAGACGGTTTTACGGTCGAATATTCTTCTCTCTCTCTCTGCTGTCTCTTTTTATATCGTATTGCACATAGATTCTCAATGACAGACACAGCAAGAATGGAGTAAGTAAACCTCCCAAAAGGAAATAACATGCACATCGTGAATTTTTGGCAGTTGCTAGCGATTTTTTAGAAATGCTATTATTTGTACACACTCCATACATACATTTACAACGTACGAAGTAGAATACGTACACATGCATTTGAATGCACGGATGTTTTGTACATACGTGTGTGTCACTCTGACGGTTTAGTCTCGCACAAATTTCGAAAGTACATGAAGAGCGGCTTTAACCCGATTTCATGCAAATGTTATGTACATATAATGATTTTTTAATGCAGCATTGC
The DNA here is from genome assembly GCA_019776185.1 of Plutomurus gul. Classification (NCBI taxonomy): domain Eukaryota; kingdom Metazoa; phylum Arthropoda; class Collembola; order Entomobryomorpha; family Tomoceridae; genus Plutomurus; species Plutomurus gul. The sequence continues at coordinate 26,766 of JABASC010001072.1, read as the reverse complement.
CGCACTATTTGGATGGGCGACTATGTTTACATCCGTCTCTGCAATGTCTGTGCTTCTTTGCGCTTCTACGAAGAAATAGAAGTAAACAATTAGGATTTTACTCTCGTGCGAATTGTGCTGCTGACTTGTAGGTTATTCTCTGCGTAGGGCTAATTGAATGAATATGGATTAGGTGGAAGAGATGATGGAAAAGATGTAACGGTGTCGATGCCAATGATTCATCGTTCACTCTCGTTTGTGTAATCAATCTTTGACTTGACTCTTGTTTTGGTTTCAAGTGGACTTTGACGCTGTCTCCTTCTCCACGCTTTGTCTTTCTTGCATCATGTGTACACAGACAGGGTTTCGGATGTCATTATCACAGTGGGATTAATTACTGTGATTTAATGTTTTTAAACGATTCATCACACAGACACAGACATTAATCGTATCACATTTAATAGCAAATCACAGTATTTAATCCCACTGTGATGGGATTTTAGCTGAAAAGGTGGCATTTGCGAAACACTAATATTATAACATGTGCTTAATTGGCAAATGGTAATGTTTTTGCTATTTTTGTAGGTAAATTAGTCCCTTTCGCGGAACTGTCGGTGGCTCATGCATCAGTCTTGACGATTTTGGCCATCAGCTTGGAAAGATACATTGCCATCTGCAGACCACTTCGGGCCAACTACACCTGCACAAAACATCGGGCCGTGGGTCTCTGTATTGCTATCTGGGTTATTGGATTCATCGCCACAAGGTCATTCCCTTTTCCTTCTCTCAGCACCAATTTCACAAACACAATACAAATACTTTGCATAAATTCTATTTATGGGCAAGAAATAAATTTTCCTTTCTAATCAACAGCAGGCTTACAGATATTATTTAATATGACAAATACGGAAACATATTTTTCAGATTGATAAAGTGAAATAATATTTTTTTAGTACAATAATGCCTGCAAACCGTCCACAATTAAAGTCTTGTGGAGTAACTGCGAGTCGAATAGAAAAATATTGAATTATTTAAAAAATTCCTTCAATTTAGCAAAGAATTACGTAATACAGAAATCAATTTCCGTCCGACTTTCTGATATTACTGTCGAGACAGTCCACGGATAAGTTTTCCCCTGACGGAGATAAAGTGATGGGTGAAATGCGTCCCCCTGACATAAGGTACAGCATGTTAGAATTCCAGCAAATCGAAAAGAAAGGATTCCCCATACAATATTATATATATTGCCCCTAGTTAATTGTTTTCAATTAAATCTAGAAACTGTTGTTTAGAACGAGTGTAACTGTTGTTATCTTTCAAAAGATTTCCCATCTTACATTGTCCAGAAGGATTTCCTTGGAAAAGTAAGTAAAAGTAAGCTGTAGGCTTCTGATTAAAAACATAGCCTACGTTCATTAAAGGCCTTTTCAATTCTTCTTCCACAATGAAATGTAAACATGGAAGTCAGAGCAATGATTCTTCTGAACAATCAAAGGAAATGAGTAAAAGTTGCTCAGAGGGCAAGTTTTTTATGAGAAATGAAAATTGTATGTCACGTCAGCATGTTGATTAATAAATTTCTTATTGATTTCCAGTCCGATGTTGGTGATCGCGCAACACAAAACATTGCGCTACTACGACAAGTCCATCTTGAATGCTTGTCTCACTCAAGTTCACGGATTGTGGTCGACACTTTATTTTCTGACATCCATCACAGTCTTTTTTTTTCTCCCACTCGTTGTTCTCATTGTTCTCTACTGGATCATCTCGAGGAACCTCATGTCCGACCCCTGCACCACTTCTGGAGCCAATCGATGCTGCAATGGCGACCACCCCAACATGAGAGCAAGACGACAGGTCAAATTTACTTATTTACTTTAGCGTTTTGCATGCACAAATTCCTTTTTTTCACTTTCACCAGACATTTAAACTTTTTTATTTGGTAAAGTAAAGTCAAGTAACTTCAATTTCTATTTCAATGAACATTTCCTTGTCCCTAGTGATTATGATATGATTATGATCAGGTTGGTGTTCATTTATTTAATCCTGGAACTATTTTTAGAATTTGAAATCAAGTAGAGTAGATTTAAACAGAGAGAAGAAGACAAATGGTTTTTTTTGCATTTCAATAGTTCCTCGTGTCTGGCAAGAGGATAATTTTCAACATTTTTGCATACTAGACTTACAAAGAGAGAAAGCATTGTTCTCATCTAAAAGGATGAAACCCTTGAGGAAAGTAGGCAATACGCTCTATATGAAAATTTGTAGGGGAAAACAAAGTTTCTCTGCAGAAAGTAGATTTCTCTGGCTTTTTCTTGTTCGGTGAGCATTTACGAGAGGAGAAAGTAAATCACAGCGAGGGCTACACATCAGAGAGAGAAAGAGAGAGAGAGAGAGAAAAGTAAATAAAGCTATAATATTGGGTGAGTGCAGAGGCACAAGGAAAAGAATTGTCCACTGGACTCAATTGTTCTGTCTAGACATTTTCCATTGAGAGGGACGCAATCAAAGATGAATGTTAATCCTACGAGGAGTCGGAGGCTGGTGGTTCGCATCTTCCAGGAAGTCCAGAAAGACGGAGAGTAACTTATTTTAACTTTTGCTAATGTTTTGCAGGTGGTGATCATGTTGGCAACGGTCGTATTCTTCTTCTTTATATGTTTGCTGCCATTCCGTATATTCACCGTGTACATCATCCTGGCTCCGTCGTCCTCCATCGAGAATATGGGACAGGAACTTTATTACAACATCCTGTACATGTGTCGCGTCATGTTGTACTTTAATAGCGCCATAAATCCAGTCTTGTACAATGTCATGAGCTCCAAATTTCGCGATGCTTTCTTCAAAGTGCTCGGCTGTCCGATGGGCTCTCAGCAACATCGCTCCCGATGGCTGTGCAGACACTTGAGCCGGCAGTCCACTTTTACAACATCTTCGACACTTCCGACGTCCAGTGTCAAGTCCACCGTCGGTCATCACCACCATTCAAAGAATTGCTGCAACGGAGACTCCCTCCGAATTCGGGAACTGGCCGGCGATAAAAATGGACATTTTGTTGGCAAACACTCGTCGGCCATGAGAGCATTCTCGGGGCCCTACTATTCCGGGGGACGGCAGTTGACCACGGACGCCACGGTCATCCACTCTCAGCTTCTCAACAAAAAAGAAAAGAAACTCATGATGAGAGCCAACAGTGTAGTCTAAATTAGAACAATTTTCTCTTTATATTTATCTCTGTCTCGTGTTCCCTTATAAATATAAATAAATGTTGTCCGTAAGGTTACAAATTTTCACCTATTTTTTGTTTAGCTTTGGCATTGTGCGTCATTGTTGTCAACAATACTTTTTTATTTTCGTTTATGTGTATTCAATAGATTGTTCTAAGGGTTAAACAAATACAATGTTCAAACGATGTGACAAAATTCAAATCAGTGTCAATGAATTTTTTCTATGTGAATGTAATTTTAAATATTTAACATCGAAGGTGTGTTAAAATATTTCAGTTGCCAGTTACATGATGAGGAGTGGTTTACCAGTTCGTCTGAAAAGACTGGCTATCTTAAATTTTTATCTTGTAAATAAACTTAATATTAATTATAAGGAATTCTCAGGTAATAGAATCGTTAATTATAAGTTACATCAGTAATTGGTTAAACAAATTTTCAAAATGATTCAAGCAAATTTCTGAATATATTTGTTTGGACAATTGGAGAAGATATTTAATACTATTTATTTAATTTCGAATATTTGTTGTAGAGGACACAGCATCGATTTACAGTTCATTCCAAAGGGGAACGTCTGCGGGATCATTGTTCGGTTGTCTGAACTTTCCCAGTTCCTTCTTCGTGTGCAACAATTGTATGAATATGTATGAGCGTATTAATGATTTGGTTTTTCTACGGCAGAACTTAAATTCAAATTAGATTTAATATTTTATTTGACAGATTACAGCTAGAGTTTGTCACATTTGAATCTGCTCGTTCTGACAATGAGATGAATTAGATGCGTTGTTTGATTATGTTGATATGTATGATAAGTGTGCGTGTTCGTATTTTTAGAGTGTGTTCTTATTGTTAGTGTGCAGTGCACTGTGTTATAGGAAGATGCATACCTTGGATCTCAATTTTCTCATGCATCGTACACGTAGGATTTTTTTCAGTCAAATCTGTGCAGAATGATTTACAATGGTCGGATTTATCAATGTATATAAATATAATAGAGTGAAACTATGTTTTGCACATTATTTTTGCGTATTTATGAGATGTACAAGATTAGAATATCTAATTTTGATTTTGTACTTTGATTTTCACATATAAGTGTTTGTGCCATAATCAGTACTGTACATTGAGTACTGTATATCAAATGTATATTTAATGTTACTCAATACTAACTACTTAATACAATTTCTGAAAGAGGAATTATTTCACGAAAATTACAATTTGTGCGTTAAGAAAAGAAGAAGTCGGTGGCCAAAAATGACACACATTCAAACATTTTAAGAAGTGTGTACATATTAACAATGTAAAAATATTTAATAAGACATTTAGTGACCATGGCGGTGTTTGCCAGTTTTATGTGGACAGACACATTTACGTGGGTACATTATAGGCCTCAAAAAAAACAATGGCGTAGAACCGCCATCGGGACTTTCTCGTGCAAATGAATGGATCAGTACAAATGTACATTTACTGACAATGAGTATTAAAAGAAAATAAAGAGTCAACGATTCCCAAATCTAATCACATATTAACAAATTGGGGTAATAATGTGGACACAAAAATGTAAATTATGATAATTGGAGTTGATAGAGCTAAAAAGAGTTGATGGGATGCGCCATTTACAATTCACCTCTGCTGAATATTTCCATCTCATCGGACATCCTAACATTTACTCTTCGTTTATCGAAATAAAAATTCATAAATAAGAGATCACAAAAGTCGAGTCTATCCTCCGGCAACTTTGAAACGAACTATTACATGGCGCCATTTTTAATAAATGAGACACCGCACCATTTTCAGCCATACAAAAAGTTTCATTTTGATTTGGTCCATTTCAAAGAAACGTTAAATAAATAATCAAACAAAAAGATGAAAGCTTTTGCAGGAAAAATCTATTAAAAATCTTTATGGGAGAATGTGAAATAAAAATCTTCTAGACGGAGAAATATTCAAACAATCTAAGAATCAGCAGTCTTCGAGTTTGTTGTCACAAAATGGAAAATGGCCCTTTTCACTGTGAATAATCGTACTGCAACAAATTCGACGAAATAAATGTGGAATCATTATTCTATTTTTTCTGAAATGATGATGATACCACAAAGACATGAGAAACTTGGAAATTTTATGGGGCCCAATTGCCACTATAGTTATTTATTGCTACTCGCCAATTAATTTTTATGACAAAGTTGACTGATTAGTATCTTCATTGAATTGCATAACAGCAGCAATAACGATTTCTTGAATTTGACCAAAATATGGATGCGGCCATATTGAGCTGGGCCGCAGCTTTAGTGAGTGAAATGATTAAAAATCGAGCTTTGTTACTGCGAACAAATCAAAAGGATAACTGATTTTTTGACGAGAACTTATCCTATGATCATAATGGTCTCCAAATTGTAGAATATAGTGAGTCGTGAACTTTTTTAGATACCTAATTAGATTGTTGTTAATTATTTGAAAAAATATTCGTAAAAAGATAGTTTTAACAATACCAAAGGTTTATAATTGTGTAACTACGAGACACACCCTTAGAAATGTATTACGTTCATGATAAATAGACTCGTCATAGAAAAATCTATTTAAGTAGATTGACAGCTGTGTCTTTTTGTAAATTGTATATGGTATATACGTTTTATTGACATGTAATTGTATTTCCTGACACATTTAAGAATTGTATCGTCAATAGATAGTTAGGAACGTGTGCCATTAAATATTAAAGATTATCTTCGGGCTAATTAGTTCAGCTTAAAGAAATCAGCTTTTTCTCCTAACTGTTTAAAAATGTTTCGTGTTTCTAAAAAGGGAAATCAACATGAATTTTAATTTTTTGTTTTGGCCACGTCTAATCAAACAAAGAGTGCAACGGTTCACACCTGACCATAAAGCCTATCCCAACACCACACAACCATTTCAGTGACCTGTTCACATACTTAAATTAAATGAATTTGCCATTTCATTCGATTATTCGTAATAATTCCCCAAGTTTTCCTTGACAAACAGAATCAGCAAAGTTTATGTCGTATACTCAACTTGTAAGGTAGTCTCGTAATATTTTAATCTGTTCAAATGAAGATTAGTTATGAACTTGTTCTAGATCTAGCCAGTCAATTATGTGGGGAGCTTCCTGCTTAAACATTGAAAGCACGATTTCCCTACATGACAGATATATAAAACTTCACGTTAACATTTTAAGAATCGAATTACCACAAAGTCCATGTTAAAGTAACCAAACGTATCGCTATATGTACCTTACCCATACCTACGTAATGTATCTAATTTACAATGTGTATACCACCATGTACAACCTGTAGGGAATGAATACCTTTGTAGGTGTTTAATTTGGCACCAACATCAAAATTAATATCTAAACTAGCTAAATTTATAACATCAATATTCATGTACCATTAGATGAATAGATTGACAATTGTGTGTACATTGGTTTGAAATTAGACACAGAAACACTCAATAGACTGTACTTAACTTTGGGTGCATATTATTGCGTATAATAATCTGTAATTTTTCATTCTTCCAACTTTCAAAGAATGTCCTAAATGTATCTGTCAATCATTGAACAAACGAACAGGGGCGGATCTGGAAAAGTTCTCCCGGGGGGGACCAATGCACGAAGAACCTCATAGGATTCACATTACTATAATTGCGAAAATTAGGCATTTTTCGCATTTATTTTTACTTTTTTCATTTTAAAATTTCTTTCAGGGGGCGACACCCCCTTCGCCCCCAAGATCCGCGTCTGCAAACAAACACCATGAAGATAAGATGCAATAAAAGTATTAAAACCCTAATGGCTGGATTGAGACACCGAGGACATTCGACTGGCCATATTTACAATTGTGAAATTATCTAGTGATCACTAAATGAATCTCAATGAAACTTACAAATTCATGAGAAACAATTAGCTGAGTATATGTATATGTATATTCGTAGATTAGATCAGTGTGTGTATTAAATCTAAATAAAACTGAGTGTATAAAAGTTATAAATAATTGTACTATAGAACAGAATGTACAAGATAAAGAATTTGTGTGAAAATTAAAAACTAGAGATAGGAAATAGAAACATGTTTGTTGTTGTGTCGTCATTGTTCTGTTCTGTAAGAATCAAGAAAGCGTCTGTGCAATGCATTAATGGAGTAGATACTGATCGTGCTGTTTGAAAAAAATATTGAACATATCACTTAATGACATAAAATATCTCTCGCAAATGTCATAAGAGCCAACAGCGTCGATTCATTTTTGCAACATGTTGTGAGCTCATTACATGCTAAAGTCCTGTTTACAGTTTTTAATTGTGGAACACCTAAAATCTCAACCCAAAACTTATTTTGATGTTCTTGATGCATTATTACCGTATTGGAATTGGTCAGTGGTGAATAATATTCTCTGATCACAAGTAATGCGTTTGAGTAGCCACAAATAGTTTTTTATAACGTTCGCTAATTCCTTGTGGATATTTTGGCGAAGCCGTGCTGACATTGTAAATCGATTTTATTTAAGCGAACAGATGTGTTAACTCTCTTATTGGTCGCTATAATTACATACGTGGAAACCAAGATACATAATGTGCGCTGAAGCGCATTCGATTAAAAAGTGTTTATGTTTGGACAGTAAATATGCTTAACAAACAGAGTATTTATTTACATGTGTCTATTCTTAAAATGTATTGCACACTGACGCTTGGCAAATTCTGATTACGTATTAATAGATGGCAAAGCAAAAGTGTTGATTTTTAATGGTTGTTTTATTTCGTGTATATTATAGTCCATTTTACGTGAAATTAAGTGAATTCATGTAATATCGTGTGTGAGTCTTAATTACGTTTCACGTTTCTAAATCTTATGTACAAGTATTTACAGTTAGTTGGATGTGCAACATTGTAATGATTTAAGGATAAAAATAAATGTGTAAATTGTTGTCAATGAATTATTATTGAATATCAAACACTCGTGCGAATTAATTCAATAGGTTTGAATTTTGGCAGAAAAAAATTTTCTCCTACCATGCAAAAGCTTTTAGATTGTTTGCTTTGTCACTGCTGTCAGCATTTTTCTAGTATGACGAAACATACATAGGGCGGTATTCTGAACCTCTAAGACGGACTTGAGTCGGTCTTGGGTCGCGGTAGTTCTATAAAGCAAAATCTTAAGTCCGACTCAAGACGAGGTTCAGAATACGGGTAATAGAAATATAACTCCATTCATTACTATGTGAACAATGGGTGGGCCCGGTGAAAGAAGAATTACATGGAGACGCGTATGGATTCATTGAGTGCCTTATCTGTCATTTCTTTTGTCATGATGTAGACACACATAAACTGTTTATAAACTGTTACATACTGGATCTCAATGTTTACGTCACTGTGGTTCTAATTCGATTTTCTCTAATCTAATCGCACATTTCAAAGAATTCACGCATATTGCGCTCTTGTGCAGGAAGAGTGCTCGGTGATGATGATGGACACGGACAAAGTCTGAATATGTTTACCTTTATCGTAACATAAGAATTTGATAATGATTCTACAGGAAGGATTGACAGTCCTGTATTACTTTTGGGCATCGTAGTTAGCCAATGGTGCTGGGATGGAGCACACATGGTAAAACTTGCTATCAATTTAAGTGCAGTGATCGGTGGAAAACAGGGAGAAAGTAAAAACCCGTTTTGAACTTGATTATAGGCCATATAATTGTAATTTAATACAAGTGCACTTGCATGAATTGTCTAATGTGAGATAAGATAAAGGGAAATACATTGGACCGCTTGGTGATTACTGAACTGATTATTTGTTGTCATTCATTGCATGGAACACACATTTGCCCACAGTTATCACTTCTGTTGCATACACCTTTTAATTAAGTTGTACTTATGAAGTACCTATTGTTTTTGGTTGACATTCCTGCGGGTTTATGAAATTCAACGAACCCATTGAAGGAAATCTGAAAAAGGTAGGAATTGTTACAGCACACATAAATAAAATAAAATTTAATTATTATTATAAATTGTTTGAATTACATGACGGAATTCCTATCAGTTGCATGCTGTATTTTATTTATATCTTCTGATTTGTATGGAAAATATTCAGCTATGAATATTTGTATGAAAATTTGGAAAATATAGAACAGTAATCTTTGCATGACCTTGTAGCACATTTTAATGTGAATCCGTGAAAGATTTCGGATGATATTGGCCAAAAATGCATGAAATCCTCTTTTAGGGTGTTTCTCAAATCAATTTAAACAGGTTCTCAGATTCTGATAAAATCAGGATCGATCTTGTTGGATGTGGAGTAGATTCTCTACAAGATGATCACTTTGTTAAAATATATGTAGAATTGATGCAAATATTATTTGTTCAAGATTTCCTCATTTGGCAAACAATTGTGTATTACCTGGCACATTATCCAGATAAACCACACAATATATGCAAATTATGTCAAATCGACAGCACAATCGTTAATTCCGTCCTAAAAGTTCATATATATTCTTTGGCATGCTTCTCTTTAATTTGATGCTCAAGTCAAAAGTGTCAATATCATTGTCAGAAAACGTTTATCCTGCTGTAGGTAGAATTTTGCAATCTGCATGTGATTAACCAAATGTATTTATTTCCTTTCAACATTCTCGAAACTTACATCAAACTGTTCACAACGGCTTTGAAGCTAATGGCAAAAACTATATTCGGAGAAAAACTAAATATAAGCACAAATAAAGACAATATTTGTTTTCCCAATCTTACATCGCAACGCTATATCGCATATAATTAGGTGATCGCGTGTCTTTACCATGTGTTTTATCATTAATTATAAATTTCGGGGAAATCGGCATTCCCTAAAGGTTGTCCGTCACCCACCTGTAAAATTTAGACATTTCTTCAGAAAGTGACTAGACTCGTGAAAGTCAAGGGCTTCCTTTTCGAAAAGAAATGTTACCGTTCAAGTTCAAGGCAGAAAAGCATGCTTTTTAAAACGACAGCAACTGAAGGAGTTGTTATTTCCGTGTTGATAGGATCCATTTGAATATTTTAAAAACGATCATTTCCTCTGTTAGGTTTTCGTATGGGCTATAAAATTTTAAATACGATTCCTTGCTACATGGACCACAGTATTAAAATTACAAAAGAACCATGTAATATTTTTTTCTTTTTCATATCACAAAAGATAAAACTTGTTTTGCTACAAGAATGGAGTTGTGGAGACGATCAACAATTGTAGCTATCGGGTTTTTCGAAGCTTTGATATTCAGTGGCTGCCTTTTCGGATGGCCAAGTCTTCTCTATGTAATGCAAAAGGAAGGTGTTTACAGGTAGGTCAACATTATGAAATAGATTCAATTAATCACGCATCGAATTACCTTTAAGATAATATACTTATTTAAGATTGAAACATATATTTTATGATTCTATAGCCATTTGTGTTCATACACCTATGCGCCAACATTCGGCAATCAACGATATGGTAAACACCTAATAATACATATACAATATTTATAGTCGTATAAATTTTCTCAAATCTTTCTTCATGCAATCACTTTTATAAAAATTCAATATTAATTATGTTTAAGACGCTTATAATTATTGGCACATGAAACATGGGACACATAGCAATTATGATAAATAGCAGCCTATTATAGTTAGTTGGCTTCATTAACACATAAACTCTACATATGCATTTACAATTGAATCCTACGGGATTGGCACTAATCATTTGAAGAATTGGTTTGACTTTTTAAATTCAGCTCGACAATTAAAGGCCAATTTTTTGGTAAATGAATCTTACTTGTAATTATTTTCATGTTTGAAATTGTAACAGGAAATTTCGATAGTGTTAGGAATTTCGAGTTTATGTAATATTCGCCTTCTTTAATCGACATTGAAAAAATGTTGAATGCATTAAAATTCCTACAAGAATTCTCTGTCAGAACAGAACACTTACAAATTCTCTACTGATTGTGAGTATTACTATATATAAAGAAAGTAATCTTTTCCAAATGGTCAGAATACATAATTGTGTTTTAAGAACTGTTCCTCGTTCAATGGTGGCCAATAAGTTTCATAAAAAATAAAGGATCATTTCAGTTGACGTTATTCCCAACTTCAACTTAATGTTATTCTAAAAATGATTGGTGATTACATGAATTGGACATAAAGATTGATTTATCACGCAATGCATGGAATAACGTATGATAATTTACTTTCAGTGTAATTTTTTCAGAATCTTTAAATGGAACCCATTCCTCTGGTGAGTTGAACAAAGTCATTGAACAGGAAGAGGAAAAAGATCTCTTAGCTTCAACTGTTATGGTAAGTACTCTTAACATTTCGCAATGTAGACAAAATGGAGATCCGGAAATATTTTCTTTTACTTAGGCAAGACTGTGCATTTCCGGACTAATTTAACATAAATGTTAAATTAGTTTTTCATAATTTCTTTCTACCTTAGCTTTTCTAGCTTAACTTTTAAAAGGCGAAATATGATCCTGTAGTAATAATTTTAACAACAATAAATAATACTCTTTGATACGTCTATGGAAATTTATTTTGACGGACCCTACAGATTAAAACATTTTTACGACTATAACTATCTACTATCAATTTGTATGATTAAGAACATTTTTTCCACATTTATCTTCATTCATAGACAATTTAAACTAAGATTCAGTGTATAATTTTACAAAAACATGATTTCAAAAAACATTTTAAGGAGTTTACAGGGACAACAACCAGCAGCCCAGAAATAAGGGAATTCAATGTTGAAGAGGTCCAAATTCGCAAAAGAGAATTCGTTGATTGTATGGAAATCTCGGCAAAAGAAATGAATAAAATCTATACGGTTGCCGCCGTAGCATTCGGACTTACAGCAATTTTTATAGGATTCTCTTTAGATTATTGGGGTTTATGGGTGACGCGATTCGTTGGCAGGTGTGACGGACATGCCTAATTGATAAATATTTAGTTTATTCTCTTTGCGTAATCATTACTGATAAAAGTTATAATTTTAGCATGATGACAGCTGGTGGATTTCTGACTCTGGCCTTTGTCTCGAAAGGTGGGTGGGACAAGGGTTCACATAAATCAATATGTTGCCATTTCCCCCATGCATTCTTTTCATATTAAGAGTACGAATTGGGTTTAATCGTTTTCTTCCAGAAAAACCGTGGCTTCTTTGGGTGTCTTTGAATTTAATTGCATTGGGATCAAATCAACTTAGACTCAGTTGCTTCCAATTCGCAAATCTATGGCCAAGGCACAGAACAACTATTCTCATTGCATACAGTTCTGCATATTCCATATCTACTGTCCTATTCCTTCTTGTTCAGGTCAGTAAATGTCCAAATTCATTCCCTAGAATTATTCTTTATGATTACTAAATATTCTGAAGGTATTTGTAGGTGGAAATTAGAATTTATTACAACCCATTGCATTTTGCAATACCCTGGGAGGGGAGGGGTGGACACGCCCAAGCGCACACACTACATAGGAAGCTTTATTTATTAGTTAGCCCAAGAGATTTGTTAATTCCACCTTTTGGGATCACTTGTCAATTATCCGGGCAAAAGGGATAAATTGGGTGCCAGGAAATATTCCCCACCTGGAAAATTTTGACATACATTACAACACAATTTAAATTAACCATTCGTTACTACTCTTTAGCACTTCATACCCATTCCTTAGGTGACCTTTGAACAGGTCACCGCACAGAAACTGAATATTTCACACAAGTTTTCTCACGGTTCTAAAATGTGCATGCGCAAAACGTCAGCTAAGAATCCCTCTAGAAAATTCCCACAAGAAATTTACGTATGTTTCTTAAAATTCACTGCATTTTTCAAACTTTATGAATTGCACGACCACGACCACTGAACAGACAACCCTGAATTTATCTCTGGGAAAACCCTCCCATTAAACTTTTCGCCCAATTGCAGAATTGACTATTACAGCGTGCGCGTTTTCACGAATAAAGAATTAACTTCATTGCAGTATGCATACGAGGCGTCCGTCAGCCTACGAACAATTGGAATATCTTTAACTTTGCTATCCCTTCTCACACTGCCTGTAACGTGGATTATGCCAAGGAATCGAATTGACAACCACGTCGAAGCCACGAATGAAGAAAATGAAAGTTTGAAGAAAACGAAGGAACACGAGTTGGCAGATTGTGGAGACAGCACAACAATAATTTTAAACGATTCTAAAGAGAAAACAAACTCGGATGAACTGAATGAGTACAATGGTATGTCCTCTGATAGTTTAAACCTTAATAATATACTTTTAAATAATAACTTGCTGAATTTACTTTTTTTGTATCTGTGCAGAGGAAAAAGTCAAGGTTTACCGAACAACTACAACGGAAGCAATTTCGTTGAAAGTGTCTTTGTTCACGCTTTCAGCTGCGTTGCATACATTATGGCATTTCATAAATTTTTTCCTAGTTCTCTTCTATTCTGCCACTTTCAACTTGTGGGCCTACAAAATAACGGATAGTGCTGACAGAGGTATTTGATTATTTTAAGTGTTACTGGAAGAGTTGTGTCACAAATGGGACAGCATGCTTTCATTGTTTGCTGATAGTTTTTTCTCAATCTAAGTTGCTGTCTACAACCAATACAGCGGATTGTGTGCCTTAATTGCACCCATTTTCATTCCCCTTGCTGGATTTGTGACGGATTGGCAAATCAAAAAAGCTTCGAGATGTAATTTCTTTACAGTTTTTACTTATATTCTAAAATGTGCACATTAATCTCTCGTTTAATTCTTAACTGGTTGTTCGGAGCCAATGAAATAACTCTTCTTGTCAATGATTGCGGTTTTATTCACTTATATTCGTTTTAAAAATGACGACATTGGGCCATTAAATATTTGGATTACAAATTTTTGTAGAAATTTTGGCTTGTTATATCAAACACTTAATGAAATGGCTTAATTGTCATCGAAGTGCTAAATGACCTGTAAAGAATTAAAAGATAACCAGCTTTCACCCGCGAAAGATGTTTTCAAATGTTTCATGGTTGCTTCATATTATGTGAATTTAATTTTGTACAGTGGAAGACAATGTGGAAAAAAAGGCTCTGACAATGCAGGCCCCAGCTTATACAATGGCTGTAGCCACGTTTTTCTTGTTGGCAACTTTAATCTGTAAAATGTTTGTTACGGAGGCAGCAATCTTCTCGTCAATGGTTCTCATTGCGATTTCTCGTCCCTTTGTCGTCGGAAGTTGCACCTCCTACATAAGAATTCGGTAAATAAATAATTAATCATGAGCAGGGGTGGATCCACGGCTCAGGTCTGGGGGTTTGAGTGGAAATCAAAAATGTGGTGGGGTTAAATTCACATAAAACGATTGCGTAAATCACTTTTTGGAAGGAAAATATGTGAGTGTTGTCGCAAGTGAAATGTTTTGGCGTTTTGGCCAAAAATCGAATTATATTGTAGTGCTTAGGTAAATTTCTATTCCGAATTTTTAGGGGCTTGCAAATACAATACTGAAGTGACTGGTAGTATTTCCCATCTAGATCGAAAGGTTTACATAATGGAATAAGAGATAAAATAATAATCTCTTGCAGAAGCGGTTGATACATTAATGTAGGCAACATTTCGTATGTATAAAATAAATTCTGTTTCGTTCCACAGGTTTCATCCTAGTCACTTCAATCGATTAAATGGAATTTTTACTACTATAGTATCCATACTGTGCTTGTTGCAGCACCCGCTTGTTTCATGGATGTATTCATCAGATAAAAGCTTCGTTCAGGCAAATTAATTTAATTAATTTAATTAACATGTTCAACCAAGTGCATTATTGGAAAACACGGATGTTTGTGCTAATGACTAATTAAATTTTTGATAATGTTGTAGGCCCATTGGCTTCTTTTGGCGATACTGGTGCTCTCATTATCAAGTCCATTTCACATGCTGATAAAATCATGGGCTAGGAGATATGCAAGAAACCAATTAAAATACAGTACAGACATTTAAATTGATGGCGGATAGATAAAATACGTTTTTGTTTGAACAGTTTTCTAAATATAATTTTGTACTATATATGTAGTACATTCTGAAAACAATTAAAGTGTATGGTCATTTGTCATGTATTGTGTATTATGTGTATAATGTAGGATCTTGTGGTACGAACAGGAAAATTATTCGTGCAGCATAATTGATTTTTAACTGAAATGTTTGCCTTTCACAGGCAAAACTCCTCCCATCGAAATAAATAAGATTAGGGTATAGATGGAACGTGTTTTACGACAATATTTTAGCTTTTCAGATACTCCAATCGCTTTTTTATGACAATGTGGTAACACCACAAGTCGGTTTGATGTCCATTTTCTTTAGGCAACTTACTACAACCTTGAAAAGAGCTGAAATTATAGCATACAGCAATGTAAATTCGGTGGGGGCGGAACTATGCAGAAGCACAGAAAATCGATGTTGAGACTGGAATACATATAATTCCCCTCTCAATTTCTTATTTAATATATGAAATCGTGAGACGAATGCAGCGATTTGGCCAGAAATTTTTTCTATCACGAGACCATCTCCCCTTAAACGAGGGAAAGGAGAAGGAAGAAAAAGAGCATCATAAAAAGAGATAAGAAAATAACATCTAAATAAAATTTGAGGAACAATTGTACGTAAATGCACGGATTAGTACTAGTAATAAGTACATTGTTGGATTTTCCTTACTTCCTAAACAAAATTTCAGGGATTACAATACAAGTGAACCAGTGTACTAAAATAAAAATTGGTGTAATGTAGGAGCATTACTGACCTAGTCAATAAAACAGTTCTTTCTGCTGTTCGGTTTAAAATATTATTTTATCTTTGCTATGATTTTCAATAAAGTCAACAGGAAAAAATTTGAAACGCACACCCATTTATGACGCCACGATTTAAAAACGAACACATTTGATAACACGGCATTTAATAACAAATTTTGTGTCCACATAATTCGCAACGTCGTAGAACACAGCGGTTAAAAAAGTTGAATCGATATGTCGAAACCAAAGTCACAATGAACTTGTCATGAACAAAATAAAAAAGTGCTCATCCCTAGAACCCAGGAAAGTGAGAAATAAGGTAAACTGGTAAACGTGCAGTTAGTGTGCAATTAGAACTAAAAACATTTTCAATAGACTGTAGGGATCGGCAATTATAACTTTGGGAGTAATCATTTGTAATAATAAGTATTCACAACAATAATTAAACAATATTTTAATTTAGAGGTTATTCAGCATGTTATGATAGTAGATGTAATTGCTCCCAATCCCGATGCATCTATCTCTATGTAAATAGTATAAATTACACCTTCAAATTACGTAAAAATTTACTTTCGGGAATTCGGCACGTATTAGTATCTATTAGTTTTATAATATAATTTTTTACTGTCACATACTTAACAAATAAAGAATAAGTAAATTCAGATGTACAATTTAAAAATGCACCAATGAGCACATGCATTGATTGAACGCAAGCTATTTCATTCTCTGTGAAATTACATCCCTCTTCATTCATATAACTAAACAAATTTGAATCTATTTTCACATACAAAACAGCAATGTGAGAAAAATTACGCGGTGTAATAATACCACAATTTCAAAAAAAGGATTAAGAAAATAGTAGGAAACAACCTGTGTAGAAAATATTAAAAAAATCTAAAAATTTACAATTTAGAGTTAATAGTCAACTCTTTGTCTAAAACTGGAGGATCCTTAAAATCATTAACATCGTTATCATTTTGTAATGATAAAATTGGGCTGTCATTTACGGCGTCATCTTCGACCATTGGGTCACGAAATTGCAGATAAAACTCAGTTTTTTCTAGAAGTGACGGTATTGGTTCTAAAAAGTAAACAGGTGTATCTTCCACATCTTCAGGAATCTGTGGAAATTTGTAAGGGGGAGTAGAGAAGAGTAGAGAAGGGGGACTTTGCTTGACTTTAATTGGAGGCTCTATTATTTCACTGCTTGTGCTACTGCTGTCGTCACTTTCTAATTGCGTCATATCAAAAGGCGCTGGTACATTCACTATAGTTACACACGGGTGAAGACCATTAATAGGTTTATCGAGTAAGCTCGTGGCACAAATGTTTTCATTGGAAACAATTTTTGAAGGACTTGGTGGTGGAGACTCTCCTATTTTTTCGAATGGGGGCGATTCTTCTTCGTCTTCTTCATCTTCAACTTCTGCGTCATCTTCAACTTCTGCGTCATCTTCGTCATCTTCTGTGAATTCTTGCTCTTCTACAGGCTTCAAATTTTCCTCTTCTACAGCTGGCACGTCAGTAATCTCGTTTATTATTAATATGTCATCTTCCTTTTCTAATTCAATCTCCTGCTGTGTAATTACGACTTCGTGCTTCTCTTCAATTTCTTTCTCGTTATTTGGAACATTTTTCTCTTCCTCTGGTGTTTCTTTCTCTTCTTTGGATGTATCTTTTTCAGTTATTTCCATAGTTTTTTCGTCTTTCTCTGGTTCGTTCTCATCTATTAGAAGGTATTACGTCTCACAATAAAACCAATTGTACAATTAGTTAATTAGGCCAAAAAATAAGACATTACCAACAACAATTTCCATGTCTTCACCAGAGTCTTCATCCATATCAACATCCTCATGATCATCTTCTTCTTCAAATTCTTTTGGTTTTTCAATGCCCATAAGACTATAAACTTCTTCCTCAACCATTGGGAAGAAAATTGAGTTAACTTTAGGGTTGACTACTTGATCAACAACACGATCAATTCCTGTGTCAAAGAATCGAGCGCTGAAATCAGATCAGACAAAGGATTATTAGTTAGCAGTTAGTTAATTAGGTGTAGCACTAACACGGCATTTTTCGTCAATACACTCGGCTGGTCAATTATATTCGAATATTGAATTTGAAAAACAGTTGTGCACAAAATGAATAAAAATACTCTTCGTCATATAATTTTACATTTCCCCTGCATACTATATAAACATCAATAAACTCACTCGCAAATATGTCGTCTCATACTTTCACGTACTCTTACTTTCTGTAAAGCTTCGTTCCACTTGGTTTTTTTCAGAAAGCTGTCCACAAGATTTTTAACTCGGTTGTTAAGATTGATGTATGCGGGCTATAAAAATTACATTTATATAAGAAACAAAACAAACCTAAGAAAATAATATGTAAACAAAAGAACAAAAGGCATTGTTTACCTTTGTATCGATGTCAGCCATGCATTCTTTCCTGAATCGATCAAAGATTCCTTTGCTTTTAAGCTTTACCATGACACTTTCAATCAAATCTTCCATTTCAGGGGGCAGTGAATCAACATTGTTCTTTTCTGTCGATTCTTTTGTAGACGTTGGCACCTCCGATGGTGCGTTTTGTGGAGCATCGTAATCGTTGTGCCGAAAAAATCGTGGATAAGGTTGGGGTGTATACGGAACGGTGGGCGTTGGAGCCAAAATTGGTGGTGGTGGATGCGGAGGGTACTGATGGTGACTGCTTGAAGCATAGTAGTTCTGCACAAAATGTTTTAAAATTAATTTTCTTCACGAAGCTAACACAACAAAATAATTCAAAGACAAAATGCGAATTTGGTGGTTAATATAGAATTGGAAAACTTTCAAACTCACCGATTTAGATCTGTCTTGATGGTAACCATAGTTGTTTGTGTAATTCATATAATTAGACATTTTAGTTAATTTTTATGCACTTTGTTGACAATCAGAAATGGACTTAAGCAGACGTAAATAATGTAGTAATATAAAGTACTTTAGTCTTCGATGGTCTGAACTGATGTGTTCAAATTCCTGCCTCGCAAGATACATTTGTGATTTGTGGAAGGTTCTTTAGGCACACATGCATACACAAAGGTGCAGATTCTTGCTCAATCATGGCCCGGTACATTTACATGGACTATTTATTTATTTTATTTATTTATATTTCGGTATAAGAAAGGCCGCCTGCTAGTACAAAGAAGAGAACTCTGTCACATGGGGGTAATGGCGCGAGGATATTGTTCTTTTATCGTTCACGTTCAATCCTTTGCGTTTTTGAACAATAGCCTAAATAGCCTTTCGTTCAGGCCACATGACTAGCTAGATTACAGAAATTTAGCTAGTCTTGCTCAGGTACAGAATTAATACCTGAGTGAGCATGGAAAACTTTCTTCAAGCATGGTGTAAACATCTCTCTTCCTTAAGTTGAAAAAATTAAATTCGGTTTTATCAAAAAAAAATCTTTTAGAGCTCCATTAATACCATTTTTCAACAGTATGGATATCCATCATTAAATTTAGTTAAATACAATACAATTAACAACTGTTACGTAACGTTCGATTAGAGGACTCCCATAAGCCCGTAACGGTAAAACTCATTGTTAGTGCATGTGAGGACACTTAGATTTAAGGGGACACCTTTGAGCAAAACAATTAAAGTATTTGAAATCAGCCTAATTTATTACCCCAAAGGAATTGCATTTTGGAATTTGGCCTCCAAGTCTATTGTTAATGCATGTGAAGGCCATTAAGGTTTTTGAAATCAGCCTAATTTATTACCCCAAAGGAATTGTATTTTGGAATTTGGCCTCCAAGTCTATTGTTAATGCATGTGAAGGCCACTAAGGTTTTTGAAATCGTTATGATTTCTTACCACACTCTTTCCTGTGTCTGTTGCTTGCACCCTTTTGATCTTGTTGCTGATAAGAGAACAGTAGCCCTCGTTAGGTTTTTTGAATGCCACAATATTAAGTGTGCCATGATTGATTGATTGATCGAAACTTTTATTGACTGAATGATTATAACTGATGTTACACTTGTTATCTCTCACCATTGTCGTTTGAGTAAGAAAACAAATAATAAAGCATATATTTTAAGTCTAATTAGATAGTGAACAAGTCAATGTATTGTGTCTGTGTGTACAATTAGTCGAATTAGAGTTTTTCATGATACATTGTAATGATTGTGAGTGTAGATTCATTCCCTAATGTCGACGATTTGCTCGTTAAAATTATTTTTCTGATGGATGCATCAAATTAAAGTTCGTAAGAATCTGCACCGTTGGGTAAGCACGTGAGCATAAGAATTTAAAAGGACCTTCTACAAATCACAAATATATAGCGAGGCAGGAGGGAATTTGAACACATCTACACATCAGACCATGTAAAAGTAAAACCCTACTCGTTGGCCTGGTATCCTTGGATTGCCCATTGTATTGAAAATCGTCTCTACTAGTGTGCTCGCAATCAAGTAAATCATTCTTGTTGTATCGCTCATCTGATTCGGTTTGTGTCGGTGCTATATCAGCAGTTTGTTGCTGATGAAGTTAAATCAAATTAAAAATTATTTTCATTTATTGTAGTACAGATATTCTTGACGGTGCTCACTTTAAAATTTGGACGTTAATTCTGGACAATAATCATGTCGTTACTACTAAGTTTGATCTCCGAAGAAAAAGAGCCAACAAATACGGATTTTGAAACGTACGAATCCCTCAGTGACACAAATGTGGCCACCCACATGACCGCAGGAGCCTTGGCCGGTATTCTTGAGCACTGTGTCATGTACCCGCTGGACTCGGTCAAAGTAAGTTGTTTACATTTCGTTATAATTTATACCACGAGCAACCGCTGGCATGAAATTAACAAAACAAAATAATCGGTACTTTAAAAAAGTTGCACTCTTTCTTTTCTTGTGTCTTGACTAGAGGCTTCGACTTTATGTGAAACATGTACATATACGAAGAGGCCATAGGAACTAGGAAGCAGCGTATAAATTTAATTTGTCTGCCTTTTCCAGTCTCTACTCTTGACAAATGAACACAATTCATTTAAGAAGGGTCCTTAGGCCAACGGTGTTAAGGCTATAAAAATAAATACTGCAGAAGGCAACAAATGTATGACAATTTCAACGTTATGATTGATCGTTTTCATCGTTATGGCATATGAATTGCATGCCTAGATCTTAGTAATCGCTACCAATAGGTCGATTTGCCTTTAATTAGCACACGTGAACTTTAAACTTGTAACTGCATTTTGTAGTGTGTTTTTTTAAACGTGGGAACGGTGAAGAAGTTGAGAAATTATGCAGTATGTCTTATGTAGAAAACCGGCATTACCTTTGTTTCTACATTTTTGCTGGCTGATAAGCTGTTGCCTTTCATTTATTGATTTATAATTGTTTTCAGCTACGTACAAGTGCTATGAACTATCCGAAATTGTTTATAAAAAAGAATCATGTTGCGCATCATATATTTTTGTGTTTGCTGTCGGAATCTTATTGGGTCGTATCTTCGGAGCTGCTTTTTCTTGTGATTTATGAATGCGGTTTCCATAAAAATCATATATGCAATACTGCAGTCATAGTCATACTGTCGTAATACCTCCGCTAACTCCGCTCTTATCAATCGGGAGAGGTGTGACAATGAGTGTAATTTAACGAGCACAACAAGTTTGTACTGTTTAATGACACGTTGGTGTAGTAGCTTGGCATCTGATATTAAGTGTGTGCACGTGGTCGTGTGTATTAGCTTACTGATTACGTTCATACTCCAAATTGTCTACCGCGACTCATTCACTGAACGTAGTATTTGTCGTCTGTTGTCTCATTGCCTTTTCTCTGACAATTTAAAAATGCAAACATTGCAATTTTGCACTCTTATGCCTTGAGCCATTATTATTATGGGTCACGCAGACACACTGCAGACGCTTTGGAATCTATGAACTGCTCCTTTAGATATTTACTTGCCTATGTGAATTTAATTGCTTATATTGTATATATGAATTGACGTATCTAACAATAAAATAAAGGCATAATATACTTATAAGTTATTAGAATTTAAATGCCTGAATAGTCTTGGTCTCAGACTCGTCGGATATCACATTTTTTATTCGATTTAAATGTACTCGAGCGAAGCTGAGCTACTCACACCGACCAAACAGTCGTCAGCATATTTGAATTTTACGATTCATCCAACATTCCTTTACTTTACTGAGTCCGTACAACGTACGGAATCCCATTTTAAAAATGTNTCCTTTACTTTACTGAGTCCGTACAACGTACGGAATCCCATTTTAAAAATGTCATTTTCTCTTTCTTCTTGTATGCTGTATTAAAAGGCTTGCTTGTGGCACGCTGCCGCTTGCAAATAAATTCTTTGTTTACATTGGTACAAACGCAAAGTCAATCAAGGCCATTTGTCATAGGCGTGCATATATATATTGTAACGGGTTGTGGGCTAAAGCAGCATAGAAAAGCATCAGGTAGTCAAACAGGAGAAATTATATCACGCTAAATATCATGGTGGTTCTATCGTAGAAATCTTGCCAAATCGTAGTACCATCATAATTTAATTCATTGTTCCTATGCAGGAAATTTCTATACGTGGCAGTGTAGTGTCGGCTTTCAGGTTGACGTGGACTTGACAAAACAGAGTCACAGTGACGTAAAATCATATTCTTGGAACTAAACGAGGAAGATGTCGATCAAGCTATATGTATGACTGAATGTGCGTGTGGTTTGATTTGGTATTACAATTTATGAGCAAACTTTTAGCATCGTGTATATTCAGATAGTAAATTGATAAAAGAATGAAAAATATGTCGACTCAAGCTGTACTCTTATGTCGAGATGTGACTTGAGCGTTTTAAAACGTTCGATGGGTTTAAGCTGAGTACGTGATTGTAGGAACGTATGTATTAGTGACGGACGCACAGCATTAAAATTTGGACCCGTTTCCTGCTCGACCCTGTCAAATACCCGCTTTTCAATATTCCCATTTTAGTATTGACAATATGTAAATTAATAGTAGGCTTGAAAATTGATGTTGCGAATTTTTGACAACTTTTAAACATTCGTTGTGGTGAGTGTTTCCACCAACCATTCCAAGAAATCGTTCACCCATTATTATAGCAAGTACCAGTAAGGTTAAATAAAAGTTAAAAGTTGGACAGAGTTCATACTCCATTGTGCTTCGGCTTACATTATATATACTGTGGTTAACATAGGTAAACATTTTCTTTATTAGAAATAATTAAAATCGCTATGCGGAAGGCAGCAGTTTTTAATGTTCTCTGATTGTTTCAACGAGCCAATGACAAACCTCCACCTGCACATTAACAGCTACCGAATGCGAGTGGCTGGTTCGTGGTAGTACGTGTTTTATTGTGTCGCCGAAGTCCCTTTGTCACATTTCGATAGATGAATCGCCAAGTCTGACTGTGTTGATGACGTGTCACTCATGAAATATAAAAATAGGTTTAAAATGGCGGTTTATAGCCTTTATCTGATTCCAATGAATTTCAATGCAAACTATTTCTAATAGGCAGATCTAAACGATGATAATTATTCAACGGTGTAAAATAAACTGTGTGGCTTGGGATTGAAAGTCTTCTAAGGATAGAACACACCTCTGCTAATATGGTCCTGATGCATGTATATAGTTTTTCATTAATAGTTAAATATGAATAATGAATGACAGTTATTATAAGTAGATAAGTTTTAAGATACGGGATGCATCATGGACGCGGTGTCAAAATGCTTGACACGGTATGTACCATGTGTCCCTATAAAGATACAATTTCATATCTCCAGTGAGAATCCACTGTGCAAATTATTCACCTATATTCTCCTCTTTATTACGTGATATATAGTATGCATTTATTTCTAATAACAATAATAGTGAAGTGTTTGTGTTGTACCACTGCACTGACACACAACGCAGCAAGGCGTGAGATACGGGAAATGGCTTTAGATTAAGTATTGTATGAATGAGCGACATGCATGTAATGCAATTACAATTACATTATCTTATATTTAGTGTTTCGGCCGATTTGGTCTGATTCATCATCACGCATCTCTATCTCACGCGTAAGTGACGAAACTGTTTGATAAACCTTGTCGGTTATGATGACTTTACAAAAAAACTACTAAAGGCCATTTCTGTTATTGTTTTTGCATGCACGTTTTGTAGACTGTTGACGAGGAACTATTTAAGTTTTCCTTTCTTTTACTATGGACTCAACTCAACGTTGGTCATTTCAGTATGTTGGCAGCAAAATAAATTTTGATTTGTTTAGGAGATGAGGATTGTATGCACACCCACATAATAAATGAAATATGTAGTATAGTATGATGTGCGACAATTGCATTATAATTATTGTAAAAAGTGGAAGCGAACAAGCTTTACATATTAGATACATATGCTTACGATTAAAATATTTCTATCTACATTTTATTCACGCATGATTATCTGCAGGTCTTTAATAAATTAAGTGGATTGAAGAAGCAAAAAGTACAAGTTTGTAAACGTGCGGGGCAGCATGAGTATGTATAAGCGCAGACAATCTCACTTTTACTTATTGCTGTGTTTACATGTAAT
The DNA here is from genome assembly GCA_019776185.1 of Plutomurus gul. Lineage (NCBI taxonomy): Eukaryota > Metazoa > Arthropoda > Collembola > Entomobryomorpha > Tomoceridae > Plutomurus > Plutomurus gul. Next base: position 2,215 of record JABASC010001072.1, on the reverse strand, counting down.
TATAATAGTTTTGGTATGCCGTAGTGGGTACAACATTTTGCGCAATCTTTTTTCTGTATGTCCCCGTCATGTCCTTGTATTTAAAAACATACCTCTAGTTTCAATGTAAGCAGATGTACGTGATCGAGTATACATGATAGAAGAAATGGTAGACGATGTCCGTCCGTCTGTTCGTTGGTGTAAGGATTAATACGTAACTTATTATACATGTATCATATATCCATCCACAAGCATACCAGAATGCTGAAATCATTGTCAGAAGAATGTATCCATATTATGGACATCTATAGAGCAGATGAACGAATGCCATGTGGTTCCTTGGTTTTCATTCATGTTCTGCTGTAATTGTAGTTAAGTCTACTTAAAAACTGAATGAAGGTCGTTAGTTTTTGTGCCAGCCAGACTTGAAGTATGTACATACACTTATAGATTGTCGTTAACGTTGTCCGTAGTGTTGTAGTAGTTGTAGTAATCGCTTATCCAATGTAAATGTGTTTTCTGATGACTAGAGACACGGGTATGCCGATATGTGCATGCTTAGATTAAGCATACACCGAAGCAATCAAATAACAGTTGTATTCTTGCTACTGACTTTTTATTCCTCCTCTATGATCCTCAATATTTTAATATTCGCTTGCGGCAACACAAAATAAGATGCATGTATGCAAAATCAATGGAACATAGAAATAATGTTTTATGGTTTATTCGATCGATCAACAGTCAGCTATTAATTTTTAATGGTGATAGTTACTATTTAAAAATTGTCAGTATAGTCAATTGTCTCAATAGATTTTTATTTTTATATATAGGCTTCGCTTTCCGGTATTACATGGTTTAGATTCTTCTGCGCTCTTTTTTATAGGGAGTCAGACAGGGCAGCGTACATTAAATTAAAATGTTGTATGTTTTTGCACAATGCGGCTAGCTATATTTATTTCGGATGCATTCTAAAATTAAGTTTAATAAGGCAGACCTTTATGTATACACAACACGGGGAAGTGTGAGACCTGATACATTTCATTTACATATACTTAAATAGCTTGGCTGACTCTCTCTAGCTGAATCTGCATTTTATAAAAGAGATGAGCAAAGAGAATAAAATTGTCAACCAGACAGCGGGGCACGTCCGGCAAATAGAAAACAAAGTTGAAACAGTAAAACTACTGTTTTTAAATGTATATACGTATTTCAATTGTCTTACCTTTGCGGAGAATAATTAACTAAACTTCATAGAAAATCTGGGTGAAGCGTATTCATGAAAATATATAATACATATAGAAAATTGTGAATAAAAAAACTAACATTGAGATCATTGTGTTTCAGACAAGGATGCAAAGTCTCTCCCCAACACCTGGTGGAGAATATCGAAGTATTTTTGATACTCTTAGCCGAATGATGCGATCCGAAGGGATTTTCCGCCCGGTACGTGGCATGAGTGCTGTGGTAGTTGGAGCCGGTCCAGCTCATGCAATGTACTTTTCATGCTACGAACATGTTAAAAAACTTTTGCTGTCTCATGCTCCTCCTGGATACAGCACTTTTCTGTTCGGCTCCAATATATGTAAGAGCAATTATTTTCGCATTTTATTTCAAACTTTGTAATTCTCTTTTAGTTTCACAAGTCGGAAGAGTTATTATGCTACCTGTAACAAATATTATACTTTTTATAGGCTTGGCCGGTTGTGTTGCTACTGTCTTCCATGACGCCGTGATGACGCCAGCTGATGGTAATTTTTAAAAGTTTCGCAAATCTTTTGACTCTAATATATTTTAATTGTGCAGATGTGGTTCTTGTTTTCGTGGTAATAGAATAATTGATTTGTTTTGGTTTCAGTGGTGAAACAACGGATGCAGATGCACAATAGTGCATACAAATCATGCTGGGAATGCGTTAATAAGACTTATCAATCGGAGGGTTTCCGAGCCTTCTACAGATCCTACAGTACTCAGTTGTTCATGAACATTCCATTTCAAAGTATTCATTTTATGGTCTACGAGTTCATGCAGAAAACAACGAATAAGGTAAGAAAAATCGTACAAATTATTCATTATATATATTCAATGCAATTGTCACAAGTTCTACTGTTGAGCTTTTTTATTGTTAGTATTAAATATTGAACTATAATTCAACATACATAATAAATCAGTATTATAAGTAGAATTCGTCAAGGCACTCTGACAGTGGTATAGTTAAATGTTTTGTAGTTACATTAAC
>JABASC010001071.1:0-27615 GCA_019776185.1 Plutomurus gul | reverse complement strand
CCCGAATTTGATACTTTCATCGGTTGCACCATCTAACAAATCTTTCCAGTAATAGGAACTCGTCGTCCTCCTTTTTACCGATATGCGTTCCCTTTTTCGGTGTAAAAGCGTACATCATATCATATCCCATTCCCATGTGGTTGGGGGAACGCCACTGCAATCACCACCGTTCCATGCATTGCGTTACTACATCTTTACTCTGTGGTTTCATGCACTCATACATGACTTCCTATAAGAAACAAGCAAAGATTAACCCTTTTTCTAAATAGTTTTTATTCATTATATTATACGAATTTCTTAATTTATTTCCAAATAGAATCTGCTTTATTATAGCCATCGCATTTAATGAATATTGTTTATTTTTCTCATGGTTTTATCCCACGAATCACCTCACCAAGTTTCTTAACATGCAATAATATTTTTACTTAAAGGTTGTACACATTTTTATTATTAATTTTATTAGGATGGGTAGATATTTAATTCAATAGGTAACTAGTTGAAAAATAAGTCTGTCCATAAATATTATTAGATAGGTATACTAACTAACACTTTAATGTATTCAGAACACCTCTTCAGTTCTTACAGCTAGAGTATGCACTGTATTAGGCTTAGGAGCGTGGAGAAGCAACAACTGGATTTCATTCACCTGTGTGTATGTACTATAGATACAATAGACAGGCAACGGAAGAATACTACAAGTGGCTGCGTGACTGCTGCAACTGTCAAGTGTGTGAAGCATCTGCTCATACGGCGAGGAAGTCAAAGAGAAAGTTTCTAAGCCGACTGGGTTACCCAATGGAGAGAAGAAGGCCGTCCCGTTGTGGAGTGGGAGTAGTTATGGGATGCATCAAACTCTCCGTCTCCATCATAGGCAACGTTCACGGATTGTGCTGCTTGTAGTACAATTCTTGGGCACTACCCGAATTTTCTCTTACCCGCTTTTCGGGTAGATGATGTTGGCGTGGTGAAAACTTCGTAGAAAATCTCCGGAATCTTGCTATGTATGCTTCCATTTCTTATGTAGTAGAGTGTAAAGTGCATATATCGATATATTATATAGCAAAATAGTTTTTCGTATTTATTATCCCAATTTTTTCACTTTAAAAAAATATTATTTTATCGTTTCGATGACTAACCAGTACCTCAAATATAAATATAATAATTCAATATCTCCGCAAATGTATAAGTTTCTGTGGATTGTGTATACAATAGTTTCATGTTTGAAAATAGAATCCCAAAAGCAGATAGCATTAGGTGTGTAATGTGTAAAAGTGCACATGCCTGAGCATCATTTCTGTTTAAATCAGAGTAGCAGATCGATAGTTGTCTTTGATTGCAGGATTTAATTTTCCGTCCATTGGCAATGCAGATAGCACGATATTCAAGAGGAAGCGGAGCGTGCCGAACCGGTTAAACGTACGATGAAGCTCACGCTGCACCAACCGTTAAATACATATATAGAGTCAGAACAACGTGCACAAGGAAAGGGGAATGAAGGAATGGAAATTGTACTGAATCGGAACGGAACACAGAGACAGAGAAGAAAAGTATCTGGGAGCAAATTTCGATTATCGAAGAGCAAGTCTTTAGCTAAATAGGCCAATCTTTCATCCGAACGTTTCACATCAAAGGTTAAATGATCCTGAAACAAAATGGGAAACGGCTACGAGATAATTCAACGTTTTAATAGAGAATCCGTATGGTAGCAATCAATTCTTATCTAGGCAATTCCTTGGCAAACCCCAGTGGATGCTGGAGGATCATCATGTCTCACTCTCCCTATCTCCCTCTGCTCGACTGTGTACTGTTCTATTGCGAACGGGACTTTTCTTTATATTGCACATATAAATACACACTTACTATACGCTCATCTAAAATCAACTCAAGATCAGATCACACTAACATAGACTTAAACGTAAACTCCTATTCTTTCTCCCTGACATATTATGTAGTATAATGCAGTGCAATCTCGTCATTCACACACCAAAGACGCTCGCTCGGCTTATCAATCCAACACACACACACACACACACACACACACACACACACTACACAGCAGTGGCCTTCTCTATTCCGATTTCCCCTTTAGTCAGCCACATCATTGTTACTGTAAGCCAAAGACAAAAATCGTCCCATTATATTCATCTCTGAGTCAGCACTGCAAATACACGTATTACATATAAGAATCGTACAAGCTGAATTAGAGTGATGCATGAGGAAACGCGCTAAAATCTTTATTCTGCTACATACAGATACTCCCAATCCATTACAATGATTGTCTCCCTTGACGCTAGTTTCTGCACATTACTGTTCAACCACTGGATTAGAAATTTCTTTCTATGTGCTACTACTTCTGACACATGGCTCGATTGCTTAAACTTACGTATAAATAAATCAAAGGAATTTTTAGTAATTAGTAATTCCTTTTGCATTTAACTTTGCATATCAAAATTTACTAGGATTGGTTATTAAATACAAGTAGAAGCAAAAACAATAGGTTCTTGTACATACTGTTTGTGTAATTGTATTACTTAAACTAGAAAAATTCGCAAAGCTAATTACGTCATGAAAATCTAGAGGGATACTTGATGGGGGTTAGGGCAAATGATTTTTATGTAATTCGAGTTTTGCAATTACAAAAGATCGGGTTTTGATGTTTATATGTATTGTAGATATAAATTGACAATACCGGAAGTTATAATTTTCTAAGATTGAAACACATTTAATTAACATTGGAGTTTAGATCTACATAATTAAAAAATTCTTGTTTTACTTTAAATACATTACAGATTTTTTTTGCGTTAGCCTAAATTGATTCAAATTATCATTGTATGTAGGTTTGTTTTTATCTTGTGCTCCTTCCAGTTGATTACACATGAAAGAAGTTGAATTCCCTATCAACCATTTCAATTGCCTGCAGTAAAGTCTAAAACATTATTGCCTGTGCAACTGCAACATGGGGACAGAATATTCGGCCAGCCACAATATGGATATTTATTTCTAATTTTGATAATGTATCATAACTTCCTATTATTTATAAAAAGCTCTTGCTACTTTGGTAAATTGGTGCTTACGGTTTCTATGTACCTATTTAATAATAGCATTTAGGAGTACATTTATTTATGCAGAGAAAGGGCTTAATGTCCTCCCAAAACTTTCTTTTTTGGCTTGCTGTACATTGGATGGTAGTTATAGGATGGTTTGTCTGCTGCACTATTTGTTAACTGTGCAAAATGCAGCAATCTTTATGGCAAAAGTAAGCCCACTCCGATTTCACAAGAGATTCTGTGCTTAGGACATTGATTTAAGAGAAGGGTTAGTTTGCTAACATCCTGATTTTTTCTTCTCAATATTTTTCAATTTCCTGTACAATATTGCATTTGTAGACACCACCTTGAGGGTGAACGAGAGTGAGGCTGGATATAAATATCCGGAACAAATAATTTGAAAGCAGGCCAAGACGGGGAAAATCGTTGATACTCTCGCTCCGCTCCGCTTCACAAGATAGCTACTTCAAACTGGAGATAAAGGTGAATACATACTTACATTTGTACACTTAAGGTTTTTTCCATCCGGATAAATTTATTTCAGCCAGCCACACGGGCAAAATTGTATATAAAAAAATACTGCACACGCGTAATTGAATTGTTTAGAACAATTTTTTTATTTAAAAGCAACAGGCCGTATATCTATTTCTGAAATTTAAAAAGAATTGCATTAATTTCAATGTACAGATCGAGTTTCATTCACAAAAAATATAACGTCCATAAACATGTCATCTAAGCAATCTAAATTTCTGCTTGGATGAAAAGATTAATCGGAAATATTGAATATGTGATTGTACGAAACGAATTCGTCCACTCGAAACTTGTGGATGCATGAAAACCTTGATAATTCGCAAATAATTCCCCTGGATTTTCTTGCAGCAGCAGCAACAAGATGATACATAACACTTGCATCAAGAGCTTCCAGTCTGGAATACAAGAGAGCAATCAAATCCAAAACATGCTACGAGACAAAGTGGTTGTAGTGGATTGCAGTCGTAGAATTGATATAAATTGATAAAGTACTTTCGACCACATCCTGTTCTTGAAGCAACGTGGCAACCAGTAAACACACAGAAGTATGCAATGTCATGAGTGAAATTCTCCAAAATCCAATCGGAGTGCCATGAGCCATGATAGGCAGAAATTACCCGTACTTCGTCTGAGTGGTCAACTTCATCAATTTGGATGAAATTACTTTTCATATGGAATCTTCCAATATTGACAGTAGCTCTTGGCAGGCGAATGAAATGAAGAGGAGGAGGAAAAGAAGACAAGAAGGATGATAGTCAGCAGCGTAGCACACTGAAGTCTGTCTGTGTACTTCTCTCTCGTCCCTACTCCTAAAACCGTACACTCGAATTGACGAACACGACCGAATATCTGTTTCATCTATTGATGGTTATGACTCGCTATCGTTATCTTCTGTGTCTCTTCCCTACATATATCTCCTCAAGTAGCGTCTCCGATACGTACACCGTACGTACATTCCCCAGGTTGAATCTTTTTAGTTTTTTTTCCACGTCGTGCTTTCTTTTTCTTCCCTCTGTCACTGTACTGTGTGCTGTATTTGTTAAGATGTAGTATAAATATACAGAAAGCAAAGGGGCGAACGAGAGAGCCAGAGACCAGATCAGATATATGTGATCGGGACACAACGTTCCATCGCCTGTCCAATATGTAGATAAAATATATTGCTTCTTCGTTCGTTCGCTCGCTTTGTGCGCTCTATATGTAGTACATGACACTATTTCCTTAGAAAAGTCTCACAGTCTCAAGTAAGTCACAACTCGATGTATATATGCAGTACCTAGTATCTATATAATATGTATATATGCAGCGGCGCGTATATAAATATAGCTTCGTGCTTATTGTTAGCTTGTCGAGTCAGAAAAAGAGAGCAAGAGAGAGAAAGAGAGAGAAATAGAAGAAAGTATTGACAAAAGTACACTAGAGAACTGGGGAAAGAAGAAAAGAGGCAAGACAAGCAAGTAAGGGAAAAGTAGAGAGAAGAGTCAGCTTTTCCAATGTTTTTCTATCGCATACATTACTCTCTTGTTTCTCACTCTTGTGCTAAAGTTGATGCTGGGAGCTCAAAGCTTCAAACTCCAGGAAAAAGTGAAATGTGAACGCTTGAGGAACAAAAACCGAGTGTTTTCGTTCAACGGAGCTCATTTTTCTTTGCTAAAAAAGCTGATATTTTGGAAACAAGATATCTGATCCCTGCATTTAATCATGCTCTTCCTCTCAGTCTCTTGTTCTGTCTCGGCTTCATCCTTTATCTGTATTTTACTTTACTTCACTATATGTACTTACCTACTCAATGTGTATGTACACACACTCGCGCGCGCTCTCTCTCTCTCTCTGTCTCCCTCTACACTTCACTCACTCCATCCATACGAACTTTGCCCGTATTACTTACAAGTACTAGCAATGCTTGTACAAACGTAAGTAGCCAACGAATGAGTGACTACAACATGTGTGTGTGTACTAGTAGATTTACTATATAAGTAATATAGAAGTAGTTACGCAGTCAAATGGCAGGAAGCCCAGGAAGTACAAAATTCGACTGAAACTTTTTAGGACTTCCTTCCCTCCTATCATCAGTGCTTCTTCTATTTCGTTCTACCTTGCTGCTGTACTGCTCCCTACCTATTTAATACTATATACATAGTGCATTAGTTGGCGTATAATGGCAAATCCCTTAGTCATCTGTCAGAACTAAAACAACGAGCAACTCTCCTCTGCACATACTTATGTAAACATACAAAAGAGATGGAAGTTGTTGTTGGTAACATTTGAAACTGACTGACACATCCAACAATAAGTAAGCATTACTTTAGACAAAGTCCGCAGAAACGTTGTAAATGAATAAGCTGACGCATGTACATACAAACACACACATGCATAGGTAAATACGCGGCGGGAGCCTGATGGCTACCGAGATAAATACAAATTCCGTCTTCTTCCTGCTCCTCGTCTCTTCTTCAAATCTGCTTATACAAGCACAACGGTGATATTAGTAGTTACATGTAGTAATCCTAGTACTGATTGTAAGTAATAATGTATAAATATATCATAAAAGGAACTCCCAATTTGTACAAGTTTCCCTTACGCAAACTATGTATATAAGTACTCGAAGTACAATTAGCGATTGTTTTGGTTTCAAGCGAATTCCTTTCTCTCTATGACTCTCAAGTTTTCTCTGTATAATTCTAGACGGCGGATGTTTGTGTTTCGTGCTTGACTCAAACGAGCTGTCTAGTGTATCATTTCTTGTCGTGAGTTGCTTTGTGTAGTTACGTCGATGCTCTTCAGGAAAAGATATTTTTCCTAGATCGGATTATTTGTGTGATCCATAGAATTGTACAAGCTGCATGCTACCATTACTACTACTACAGTGTTTCACAAGTCTCCTTGTCTACCGGTAGCCTTGGTCTATTGTCTCCGGATATGAAAAGTCGTTGGGCCGACAGACAAGAATATAATAAGCTGAAGTGAAGCGTGCAGTGTCTAAGCAACTTTCTCTGTATAGAGATTTTCTCTCTCTCTCTCTCTCTCTCTCATACCTTTAAGATACTAGCATATAAACTTAAACTATGTATGTATTTGAAGTTGTACTACAAAACAAGTTCTTTTCATCGGATATGAACATCATTAGAGAGAAGGCAAAGAGTCTCAAGTTCTAATAAGCTTCCCCTTCGTTCCACAAACTTCCTACGCTCGATTTCCATAGAAAACCTCAGTTCAGTCAGTGTCTACATTGATAGTGAGCTGACTGATTGTATTGTGAGTGAGTTGGCAACTAGTATAAGTTTCACTGCTCTCCCACCTCCTCGTCTCTGGCTGCCTCTCTTTCTGTGTACTCGGTAAGTTTAGTCTTTGTGTATTTGCAGAGTAGCAAAACAAGACATGCAATACAGATAGCCATGCACCAACTTTCATACACTGTATGACTGTATGTATATACATACATACAGAGTACGAGGAGGAGAAGAAGAAGAAGTGGTGGTGGTGGCTGGCGCTCGTTCTGTACTCTGCACACTAGTAAGTACTTATATAACTCACACCACATCACATCACATTGCGGCACATAACGTCTTTCTGGTGGAGAGATACGCTTATTGTGTCACGCCCGATCTCCTGCACACACCATGCAATGAACAACGCTCTCCTCTCACTCACTCACTATGTTATACAATCTTACACTTTTATAGAAGCAGCCAGCTCAATTATTGGTTTCACATTAGAGTCTCCTTCGCCAAGTCACTCGTCTCGTTTTTCACAGCTCGCTACATACACTGGCACAACACACAAATACTTACAGTGCATATGCATTGTTATAGTTGCTCGGGTCTATGCCACCACTCGGCCAACTATTTACTAACTAACCGCATATATGTATAGTAGGCTTTTCTCTAGACGGACTACACCTAAACCTCTATGGGCATTCTACCATAACTAACTGTGTGAGATTAGAGGCTTTCACTACTTCCTATACACCCAATATTTGTAAAAAAAAAGAATCCTTACTAGAACAGAGTAGTTTCATTACACACGCATTCACAACCAATACTCGCACGTACACAAGCATTCGCATTTTCACTACTGTCACTATGGAGCAATTCTATCCCGACAGAGATAGGATCTCTGTGCAAAGGCATAAGAACGGAAATCCAATGTGCTAGTAGATTAACTATGGGTAGTCGCTACGTACTTACAAATCTTTGAAAGTATTGAACAGAGATGTTATTCACTACAGCACACACCTTAGCAACTAGATATAGCCTGTATGCAGGGAGACGTGCTATTCTTTGTCTGCGAGCACATCTATTATTATATAGTGTCTTATAAGTAAGTGAGAGTATATACAATAGTATAGTACACATCGTTGTATAAGCAGTCTCAGTTGAATTGAGTTGAATTCTCTGCGTCCCTATTATATTTACTTCGTTGCTTGGATAAGATCAAACTTTCTCCAGAGTCGAAGCCATTACAGCACCCATTGAATATCTCTAATTGCGTCAACTCTTCGAATAGGTTCGATTCTTTTTCAAAATGATTGCTGAGGCATTCAGTCGAACAGAATCAACTCCAAAGGGGAATGGAATGGAAAAAGAACTACACGTCGACATAAAAAGAAAAGGTGTCCGTCTGTCTATACGCGTTTTATGGGCATGTCCTGTGTGTGTGTATCTGTACATATGTGTGGAGTTGTGGAGTGGAGAAGTGAAGAAGAGAGAGAGAGCATTCGCGTGTGCACGCAACTAAACAGACTTTGTAGTATTGGCCATATTTTATTACACTATTTTTATTAAGTACGAACTTGGAGAGTAGGTGGCTCCGAGTGCTGCATTGGCAATGTAGCGCACGTTGATAGAAAGTACGGATGTTACGGCTCACTTGTGTAATATAGATTTTGACTAGAAGGCTAAAGGCCGCAGAATTCCTCTTTTCTCTCTCTCTCTCTCTCTCTGTGCGTTGTAGTATGTAAAATAATAAGATAAATGTTCTTTGTAGACAATAAAGCAATAAGCAAGCTACGTATGTATTCTTCTGTGCAAGTAGTAGCAGCTAACTAAACAGCTTTTTCTATTTATATGTACAAAATTGGTAGTACATGTAGTGTGCGCTTCGGATATTCTTTATGACGTATAGTGGAAGATTGATCGTGTCAGACCTGCGCGCAGCCTCCTATAGAACATCTATCATAGATTCTTATCGTTGTATTTTATGTCCGATGAAAGTGCCCACCTCTGACTCCTTTAGCCATTCCATTTGAAATGAAAAATTGCGTTTCAAGAGAAAACAAGGGAAAATAATTTTTAAAATTTATTTAAGAGACAGTCGAGCCGTGACGATATGCTTCACACACACCACATTCACATTGCACACTGCCTAAGTGCTCCTGCTGGTCCATACCGTACGATATAATGGGGGGAGCATTACTACTACATACACGACGAAATAACAACACACACACACATGCAGTGCATGCCTCTCTGGCTACATTACGCTCGTTGGGTTACTTTTTGTTTCGTTCTGTCTGTTCGTCAGGAACTTTGCAATTCGGGAGTAGAAATTAGGGTTAGGGTTCTCTGGTGAGTCCCAGTGCTGTGCTGTTACTTTTCTTTTGACTAGCCGCTTCTCAACCACTACCAAGCTCTACTATATACGAACTCGTTCTCTCTCTCTCTCTCCATATAAAAATGCATTCGTACAGATAGAAGTATATGTTGTTGGTGGTAGCGGCAGATATGTAAGGGGAGAGTTATTTGTTTATAGGCATTATTTGTTTTAAGGAGGAAGCTTCTTTTCTCTCTCTCTCTCTCGCTCTCTATTTCACGTTTATATGTTTATATATAGTTACTAACTATATGTATGGGTGGTAGGTGGTAGGTTGTTCCGTTGTTTTGGAAGTAGCATCTTTGGAGAGCTGGTTTGGAAGGCTTCTCTCTCGTCTGTCTCTGGGAGAATCTGATGAGATGTGATGTGAGGCAGCAGAATTGTGGTCTGTTTGCACAAGGGAAAGTGGACTCGGATGAAGGAGATGGAGGAGAAGGATACACAAAAGTTGAAGCGTCTACTTACTACAGTGTAAACTACACAGCCTATATATGGACTACTTACAGGGCTACCTACTGTCATGTGTATGTATAAATAGTACACTTTGGTGGAGCGAAAGGGAGAGTGGGCTCGGCTCGCCTGTTCCGTATATACTAACCGTAGGTCTGTGCACTGTGCTTACTTAGCTGGCATTTTATTTGCCATCTTCTTAAGTAGAAATCGTCAGAAAGAGAAAGAATGAAAAAAAGGGAAGAAAATCAACTCATCTTAAAGTAAAAGTAAAGTTTGTACTGCTGAGAAAGCCATTCTAAATTATCATTGATGGTTCAATAATAATTAATCGAGACGAGCTGTGTTGAATGAATTGGAGTCGTCCTTCCTTAAGTCATTTGTACGTTATATTACATTCGGAGCGGAGCTTCACAGAAAGTGACTGTGGGGAAAAGGAAACGAGAGGTACTTGTGAGCCAAGTGAAGGAAGGCAAAGCCAAGGAGCGACGATAGGCAATTTAGGCCAAAGCACTCGATGGTGAACGATCTGCAACACAGCTCGCAGTTGATAAAAGTGAGAAGAGATGAGCACTCATCAGACAGACACAGGAAAGCATAGCAAGCGCACAAGTAGGCAGTCACAGACCTTTCCAGTGATGTGTTCCACGCTAGAAAATCGTTGAAATTGGTGTTTGGGGATGAGCTCGCTGAGTGCGAAAATGAAACTGGAATGCAAATAATTAAATAGCAGACGATGTTAAGTGTAGATGCTGACAAAAGGTTAACGATATGCAAGTGCATTTATTTACTTTAATAATAAAATTACTTTGGTGGATGTAGTCTACAATACAAATATAATCATAAACTTACTTTTATTTAAAATTATTTGATATTTTTAAATTATTAACCTTCTAACATTTTTATTTTCCGCTGACATTTTTTAAATAATTCAATTAGATGGTCTCACCATATCGTTTACTAACTTGTGTCTATATTAAAACCAAGGTTTAAAAATATTGTAATACATTAATAAAACAAATAAAAAAAAATTGTTTTGTACTTTTGTTACTAGTTTATACTTGAAGCCGAATATAAAATCGTCATAAGATTGGAACTCCCTGTGTCCATTTATAGAGAAAGTATAGAAGGTCTAGGAGCGGAATGAGAAAAAGCCCAGGCGGACTAGACTGACTTGACTGGCGGACTTGAGTGCTGACTACGCTACACTTACTTACATACTTACACACTCAGTCAACTCAGCCTTTCCATCTTCTTCCTTATTCTGATGATGACTGTAGAGTTCGAATTGCATCAAAGACAATAGCTATCATTCAATAAAATGAAATTATGGTGTGGGACGTGCTCCTTGCATCGAAGGCGAAGGAAACTGGGGAAAATAGCGAACACTTTGCATGGCCATCACCATTCAGTCTGCCTCCACCATCATAATCATCCAGTTCTAGTTGACGAGCAACCCTAGGCTCTCGTCTCGATCTCTCTATCCACCACTGTGACTCTCTCTCTCTCTAATATATATATGTAGGTACTCTATCTTAATATGTTCATCCCTCACAACACCACACCACTATATAAGTATGTATGTTATATATATGTAAAGTAAAGCCTAGCGTATTTTATTCAGCCTTGCAGTTGTATGCGTGTACTTACATTTGTAATCGTATGTATACACGGAAATGTGTAGTACAGCCGTTTTCTCTTTACACAATCATCCAAGGCTCAATTCTCTTTTGCACACTTCCATTTACTGTAACAACGCACAGCAAGCCAACACAAGAAGCATTTCTTGTCCCATCATTCTCCCCATGTATCTTTCACTCATTTATTCTATCTGGGAACTTAGTATGTATGTATGGAGGCTGAGATGCCGGGCTTTTGGAGAAACAAAGTAAATATTCCTCACTACTACTGCACAATGTAAGGATAAATGTAAGTACGTCCTTAAATATGGACATATCTGTACATTATGTACACCCATATGTACTTTTAGTACAGTGAACATTAGACAGTAGAATTGAATGAGATTGTACATTATAATGCATCTGGGTGCACGGTTGTGGGAATGGCAGTATTGGGAAGCGTCTCTGTTATTTCAAGCCCTGTGTGCTGTACATTAAGGAATTCGGCTGGGAATCGCAATGGTTCGACCGGAGAGAGAGAAGACTTGTAGTAGTGGGAACACAATGCTAATGCTGCACATAAGAGTTTCTTACATGTTCCCATTCTGACGACTCCCAAGTCAAAGCAAAGCAAACGAAGCTCTTATTTTTCATTGTATCGTGCATTACATTGCATTGTGTGTACAGTCGACCACACATTTCATTTATCTTTGAAATTCAAATGTCTCCTGGAAGAGCCTTGATCCTCGAGTGAGTTGCTGCGGGTCTCTCATCCTGCAATCGAGAAAATTCAATTCGTTTTGGGATGGGCATGAGTATAGGGTCGTTCTGGCGGCGATTATGGATGAGGAGTGACGAGTGACTACAGAAGAGAGAGAGAGAGAGAGAGAGTTCAGCTTCTCTCCAAAAATACAATTCTTTTCATTTCATCTTTCATTTCATTCGTACTATACATACGTACGTTGCTATCCACTTTTATTCTCATGCTTCCTCCACATTTACTTAACCTTGTATGGATGTGCTAACCTATGCATACATACATTAGCTACTATAAGGTACATACTATCATATATGACATAGGATCATCTACTACTACATATATGTAGTAACAAAGCAAGACTCCTGATCTACAGCAGTATATGCATTATAGAGACTGGAGTATAGCTGGTGATTCCTACTACAACTCACACCCATGCATTCATGCATGAATGCACTGCTCTGCCTCAAGAGTCGGCATCCTAACCGAGCTAACGTAGAATCCACTGATCACAACACGATTCAGATTAAAGCTCGATTCATCCAAGCTGAAGAATGAGAGAGTCTCAAGAATTTCATTTCACTCTGACGCCTTGTGCTTCTGTCTGACGGCTTGGCTTCTCCCTCCCTTCAGTCAGACTTATATTCCTCTCACTCTGTCACTTGAGCTGAAAACTCTTCCCACTCTTCCCATTCCCCCGTATCCAGGCATCTACAACACTGTTACCACACATATACGACACTTTATGTGAGGATCGAACACCGAAGCACATCTACAAAGCAAAATAATAACACAAGATTCCTTGTGGAAGGACAACGCAGGAGTTTGCAAACCGTTCGCACACCACAACTTTTCTGAAGTAAGCCCCTAATACGAGTCTTACGGGCTGAATTGCTAAAAATAAAAAGTAACTACTCTGCGCTATTTTTCAATTGAACTTTCCCATTTGTACTTAATTTTATAGTTGAGGAGAGCACCTTCAAATCTTCAGTCATGAATAATGCATTCAATACAATAAGCAAAAAGTTGCACACAAAATATTATTCATAATTGCGAAACTACAATCAATAATTGTTTTGATGCGGTGTTTAGATAGCACACTTACAAAGACTAACCTCTTAAATACGAATATTCTTGAAAGTGGACACTTTTTCGAGTGGAACTTTTTATCGGATACGTGGCTTACATTTTCAATTCCATTTGCTTCAAGAGTAAGAGTTGACATCATCTCAAAATCCAAATAACAGTCTGACTATCAATTTACATATTCTTTTCCAACTCTTGCGAAAGTCTCCCTCACTCTTGCACAAGTCCATTTTGCACAATGCACACATTTATATGCATATAAATATCGACATACAAACGCAAGTACCACAATTTTCTGCTCCACCGTCTGAAAACGCGACTTGCACCGTTTTGCCTCCTAAGCTTTGATTAATATCTATTCCAGTTTAGAGAAGAGCTGATGCGAAACTCACTATCCCTTCCGTATTATTAGAGAGCAAACCCATCATCCGACTTGCAATGTTTGATATGTAAAAATATGGGCACAAGGCAAGATAAATTGCCCAGCAGAATACAGCAGGGTTTTTACTACAATCATTTCAGTTCGTTTCCTCGGGTCTTTCTTCGCTTAATGGAAGGTTAGCCAATTTGGTGTATCCAAGATAAAAATGCTCAGTGCCATTATTGCACAAGGGGGAAGAGTGGAAGGAAAGGGAAATAAGACAATTTTCATTTATAATTTGTTAATTGCAGTGCAGTACGAGTTCTGTTAAGAAAGTATACGAAATGAGGATTGAAATCTTTGGCTAAGAGAGCACTAGTAATCAAGAATTCATTTGTTTTGTGTCGAGCAGAGCTGTTAACAATTAACTCATATTAAGAGTAGTACGTTTTCTCTGGAAGCAAACTTATCTTAACTATATCTTACCTTGCCCTCACTCTCTCTCTCTCTTAATAGAATATTAATTCATAGTGCAACTACCTCTTCTACTATAGTACAACATTACAATGCACATGAATATACAGTAGCATACTATTTCCTATGTATTTGAATAGCAGTGAGTAGTAGAACCTTAGTTCATTGGTAACTTAGTTTAATGAATAAAGGGTGAATAAAACTGTGACTATTTGCTACCTGGAATGTAATCAAATCAGGAGAGCATGAGGAAACACAAGTTCATAAAGAAATTTATTTGAAGGAGGCTCATTTTGTTTCGCTAACGTAACGCTAAGTACAAATGTAATTTATTACCTAGTGTACAATGCATTCTCATTTGTTAAGTAAGACAGTGTCGCACAGCCTTTCCACTTCTACGGCTACGAATGTGCACTGTGACGTGTGTGTCACTTAATTCTCCAGTATGTAAATACAAGTCGACTGGAAACACTGTGACAGACGAGGATGTGGAGGACAGCTGCTCCAGACTCTCTGCCGGTGCAATTCATTTCACTCCATTATTTGATGAAGGAGACGAGCTGTAAAGCACAGAATAAAATAAATGAGTGATGCTATGAGAATCTAATTGAGTTCTTTGGCTATACATATCTACCTATATATATATACACACACACATACCATACACACATATTTACGAAGTGAAACAGTTTTATTTGAAATGTAATAAGTAGTTATGTAGCATTCGCAGATGTCAAGAAGGAATGTATGTACTAGTAGTTGATTTGATGACTGGCCCAGCTTCACTGCTTATACTACCCATGTATCCTGCTTATCCTCCATCTTTTTAGTATACCTACACAGAACCATAAGGTTCTACAATATTACTGTAATGTATATACGATAGGTGGGTTGGTAGGGATCCGTTTCTCTTCCTTCTATATACAATATATCACACTCTATATGAAGAGTGTGCATTTGCATATAGTAGTCCATGTAATGTGCTACCACCATTTATATGATGTATGTAGCCAGTCAGAGCAAAGTTAAGTAAAACCAGTGGAAATCTGTGAGTGATGTCCGAAATCAAAACTGGAGAGTTGGGCGTGCATGCAAATGAGGTCGAGACAAAATATTCCCTTGATTGCCATTTAGGATATGGAAGCACAGTGGCTGCAGTTCTCTCTGTCTGTCCGTCTGTGTGCCTCGCCGGGCCTGCTGTGCATCGCTCTAAGGTCTCACTACTGGCATGACACACACACACACTCACAACACGCAGTCCCCGAAAGGAAATTCGGGAGAGAGAGAGAGAGAGAGACAGAGAGATCAGATAGGACACCCTTATAGTAAATATTATTATCTCCACTACAGATATAAATAGTTGAGTACCTTAGGCCCACTCTTAAGTACGGTAGCATTACGGTGCGGAGCGAGAGAGAGTCGTCTTTACTACGCTCACTGATGTTCAGAGATACGTAATACGTACTTTTAATACCCACCACCACCATACTACTTCGTACTGGTATTATGTGAATGGAGGAGTTTGTTTGTGAAAGCGAAAGTAGTCGTCGTCCTCGGGTACAATGTGCAGAATAGGGTCACATTACATCACACATTCGCTTCAAGTTGAACGCGAGGTTAGAGAAGAGACTATAAAATCGGATAAGGAGTAGTGAGCGGTATAAAACCGAGCCGGGTGCCCAGCACATCAATATGCCTCACCCTATACTCTATATATTTATAGTACAGATATAACCCTATATAGGTGCTATGCAAGTGTCTATATCTGTGTAGGCTGGCTTTTTGCTGGGTGGCTCTTCCCCATCTACTTCTGTTTTATAATATAATACGAGAAAATTTCACTTCAAAGCTGAGCTGTGAGTTGGATCTGCAATGTACGGCTGTGTGCTACCAGTAGCACTTGCATGAGAGAGAGAGAGAGAGAGAGCGAGCGAGAGGAAGCTGTACGATTCCTTGGCGTGGCTCGGGTAGAACGCCAAGGCTTTGCTGTCCGCATCTCGTCCCCATGGAAACTCTCTGCTCTTTTCCACTTGGGCATGGAACATTGATTAATCTCACAGCATCCCACTGACGTCAGACACATGCTCGCCTATCCAGTCTCACACAGACTGTTCTGATATTTCTACCTTGCCCTCCATACTCCACTGTTAAATAGTGGTACGGTCCTTCTTCTTCTTCTTCTTCTGCTGCTGCTGCTGCCTGCTTTCTCTGAGCTGTGTTCTTGTGACGGAATTGAAAAGTGCACGGAGACTGGCAGCAGAGACCCTGTAGCAGTGTACAGGAGAATATCTCCAGAACATAGTCGCTGTTTGTTACTATTAGCACGTGTACGTGGTGGTAGCACTGCATGGAGAGTCCTCTTTTCCCGGCTTGACCACCACCGTCAGTTTTCTTCTCGCTGCTGCTGCTTCTTCCGCTTGAATTTTTCTTCTCTTGTTCTGTCTCGTTTCGTTTCGTTTCGTTTCGTCATTTTGTTGTTACCTTGGAAGGTATGTGGTGGTGGTCTCGTTGTCGTCTCCCATCGACTCATGGTTCTGTTAATAAGGTTTGATATTACAAGGGCAAACGAGCCGACGTTTTCCCACTGTGGTTACTACACTTGACAACACGAAGAAGCCAAGGACTCGCTCTCTCCAATTCTCTCTCTCTCTCTACAAGGGATTATATTACATGTATATACATACACCGTATAATATATACATATATCTATTAGGAGGCTATAGAAGGTGTTTCCGAAAATGGAAGATAGGTAAGGCAAAAAGACCATTTGTTAAAAAAGACTAGTAAGGAAAAGATTTGGCACGGCCCACATGAATTATGAGAATGAAGTCCAACACTTCTTGCATACAGCCACCACATTCAAACTCAGTAAATTGTAAATCGAGGTGACTACTGCAATGATCCCGCATGTGGATTTGGTAGCAGTGTGATTTTACTTCTAAGTTTGTCATCCACTCCTCCATTACTGGTAAAGAGGCAGGGATTCGACGAAATCGAGATGCCAAGCACACACACCTTCCCGGCCTTCCTTCAAAATGCCCCACTTCTTCTTCTTCTTCCTTCAAAAGCTGTCTTGTCTTTTTTCCTTTTTCTCTTTCTCCGATCTGACGTTTCCATTTCCACCATCACCGGCCTGCCTAAACCAAATCGAACACACTCGTAATCATTTCTCTCTCTGTGTGTATGTATGTATGTATGTGGACCTCGAAACAAAGAATTGACAGTACACAAAGGTATGTTGTACAAATATATACACATGGGTATATATATACATTTGCTTTTTGCAATACCTATATTAAACTTATGTACACAATAATATATGGAAGAGTAGTGGCCTTTTCGGCTTTTCCGGCAAAAGCATTGAAAATGTCTGCGAGTGAAGAGAGAAATCCTCACAGACATTGAAATTGGAATGCATAGGGAGAGAGTGAGCAGAGTGCGAGAGAGAAAGAGAGGAAAGAAAAGCTTTGACTAGATGTGGACCCTAGATTTAAGACTTGTTACAATAAATCATCCATCATATTTGCCAATGCATCTGACGGCTTTCACAAAATAGTGATGTACAGTTCCATTCTTTTATCTGAGACCGTGTACCGTACTCGACGCGTACTTTTACGTAATCGGCCCTACAGCAGCCTCAGACGCGGCCTGTCCATTCTGCTGCAACTGTATCTCACCCCATCTTACCCATCCGTGGTCTCGACTCGAATGACTAATCGAATACATTTCCATCAGTGCTATCTGGAAATTCCTGTCACCCTTTTCAAGTACCACCATATACCAGCACACACAGCACCCAATATGCTTTTATATAATATATATATCACATATGTATAAATGGCTGCTTCGTATATCGTAAAAAACTTTTGCCAACAGCTTAAGCTATGCTGTGGAGCAAGATGCGCGCTTGCATTATTTGCACGTTTAAAATGTTGCTTGCAGATACGAAAAAGTTTAAAGCTGTGACTATTTTTAACCTCATGAATTTCTATCAGGCCAAGGAAATGCAACGGAAAAGGAGATACGTCCTACGTCTGTGGATCTACTGCTACAGATTGGAATTTGGCCATTAAAGGCTTCACCATCCATCATCCTAGCGTCAGGCCAGCAAATTAATGTGAGGCTGCAAAGAGTTATTATTGAATAGCAATTGGATTTATTTACGCACTCTCTTTCTCCCTGTAGTAACTCTTTGTGAGAGTCTGTGCAATAAAGCAGCACGGTCGGAATATATTTCATCTTTGTTTAAGCATAAATTAACATGGCGAACGTAGGAAGGAATCACCTGTGTCAAAAAGAGACTGCTCCGGCCTGTTGCCTAATACAAAAGACTTAGGTAATTTCCTAGAAACCATAATTTATACTTAGGCTGGCTCACTGAAACGGAATTAGAAGATTTGAGAAATGTCATGGCACGCCACACCCAAAAGAGTTCACTTGAGTCTTTCTCTTTCAAGAAGAAGAAGAAGAAGAAGAAGAATAAAAGGCGAAGAAGAAGAAGAACAAGATCCTTTTGCTTTTGGCGTATTTTATGTTACTTCATCTACTCCCCTACTACTCCACTGTACTGTAGTACAAGGACTACATACTAGAAGAGCACAGTGCTATTTCTGTGGAGCAGCGGAGGAGTAGTCTTTTGAATTCTTACTCACGTCGTTGGTGGTGGTGGTGTTTTGTTGAGCTGCCTTTGGAAGTTGCCACGACTGCCATTACCGAAGGCAAAGGAAGACAAGCAAAGTCAACTCAAGTCAAGGCAAGCACCAAAGAAACTAAGTGCTAGAATGGCTAAAGGAATGAGCGATACTCACTCTTGTCTCGCCTACCCGCTGCCACCCGGCTTTCTTTTGTGACTTCAACAAGAGATACAAAGAGGAGCTGTAATAATAATGATTGGAAGACTCCCGTACACCACTCCTCTACCACTGTTCACAAAAACCACAAGGATTCATTTGCTGCGTTCCACTTCCATCCAACCAGTCCGATTACCACCAGTAATTACAAAGCCTAACTGTGTAACTTACGTTGTTAGAGTGGGAGAGAGAGAGTGGGAGCAGTCCGCACTACTCCTTTCACATTTCCAAGGCTATGTGCAGCCCTTCAAGCTGCAGTATACGATTTAGAGAGCCAGTACTACTAATAATGCTCTCTCTCTCTCCATCCACTATTTACAAGAGTTCTCTTTATGCGATCGGCATCCAATAATAATATAATTTGCACTCGTTCATATATATTCCAGCAGCGGATATCCAAAACTCTATGTGTACATTATGGATGTGTTATGAAGTACTGGTCCTTTGTGCTTTGGCAAACTTGGCAGACTTGACTGTGTGTAGTAGGCCAGCAGCTCTGCGAATTAGACTTGTTTTATTGTTAGTATTATAGTAGCAGGTGCTCTGTTCGTCCCGTATCGACAATTCGTAGGAAACGAACACACTCTCTCTTTCTCCTATAATTCCGACAACACTTCTCTCTTGCATCTGTAGTATACATGCGAAATTGTAAAGTGTATAGTACGTAGGTATTATGTGCAGAGACCGGGTGAAAATGTATTTTTACTTTACTACTACTGAGACTTCCTTTTCATTTCAGCACCCTTACAATTCTAACCTCGAGTGAGCCTTTGAGCTATGCTCTAATTAAATTCGACAGGTTCTTTACAAAGGACTCTGCGCTTTTTTTTCTACTTGTCTATACAATGTGCTAACAAGAACCTTGTAGTGTCTGCAAACGAGATTGATACTAATTTCCATTGTATTTCCAAGTATTACGGGGTGATTGCTCTCATGGTTCGTTACTTACACGTCTGTGTAAGGTTATACTGTTAAGTACACGGGCGGTATGATTCTATAGAGGCTGCTGCTGAAAGAGCACGAAAATTATGTTTGAAAATAATGGTCACATCATATGAATACATGTGTTATATATTATTTGTGTACATAAGAGTTTTGTTTTCCCTAATAAGCGCTATCGGCGACTAATGATGAGTTTGAGTAGAAAAGGTGGCCCTAATAAAGAGATACTCTTATTTATGAGACAGGCGTTAATTAGAGTGAATAGTTTCTATCTCCCATTGACAGTCTTTCTTACACGTTCTTAGAAGTTGTATATGTGGGTATATTAGTTATAGGTAGTGGGTTTTGGTAATGACGATTCATTTCCAAATCCCCATATCCCAACAAACAGGGTCCATTCCTATTAATTTGACTTGGGTTATTTATCTTATGTAGTCTCGTACTGTTACTTTGTGTACTCAGTTCCTTCCCTTCCCTGTCCCCGTCTGTTTCTCTTGAGCCTATCTGAATTCCGCGTTTTTGTCTTTGAAATGAATGCGAGCACTCCATTATCACAATTCAAATAACAATAATGCGCTTAAAGTTGTGACTGTGAGTCAGTCACGGACTTCAGTGAAAATTTCTGTTTGCACAAGTAAAATTACTGACTGGAGAACTGTCTCTTTGATTCAACACTTAATGTAATACATAATGGAAATGGAGAATAGGACGAGACAAGGTAGAGAGAATTTAATGTTGTATTGTATTGTATTATCTATATATGAATATATATGTATATATATTTGTATATAGGGAGAGAGTGTTTATAGTACGGAGTGAAGTGGAGTGTCTATTCAAGTGAAGAAGGCCAGCCTACAACTGGAAAACATGAGAAGCCTTGGACTCGACAGAAAGTCAGTGCGTTCTCTACCGACATGTACATACATACCTACTTACATTCGTGCTGCTGCTAACAGTATTACATACAACAGTGTAAGTAACCGGTGTATATAGTCTGTTCATGAGGAGAATGCCTGTTTTACTTACAAGTACATACAAGAGAAGCTCGGAAGAGAATCAGTGCGCTTTAGTCTCGTTACATCTTCTTCTATTACATCTCATCATTAACAAGGAATCCTATTTCCTTTGAGATAACGTCCCTTTTAGTATCTACCTTCTGTTCGACACTGCACGTACAATACTATATAGATCATGTATATAGCACGTGGTCATATATATATATATATACAGAGGGGTATATAATATTATAGAAGTACATATATTCTCATTTCAATCCGATTTCATTTCTTCCTTCCCTTTATGTCTGTCTGATTGTGAGTTTGACTGGCTGGTTGCTTGTGTGCACTTCTGTGTGTGTAGGGAATCTGTGCAGAGACTAGCAGAGTAGAGAGACTGTAATACAGACTATACGTGTATTATGGTACACCTTATATTTATATAGGCACTGCTGAACACAGAACAGGACATCAATAGGAGTCTTTTTCTCCCAAACTCTTTTAACTAGCATTTTTTTTCGTGAAAGAAAGAATCCATATCAGGCTTGTAGAGAATTGGAGTTAGAGGAGACTGAGAAAATGAGAGCAGTGACATACAAGACGTAGCTGCCACGTTGGAAATTAAAAGCCTAAAGTAGACGAACCTGTGCTTGCAACTGTTCCATGTATTTTTGTACACTGGATGTCTAGTAGGTTGAAGTAGAAATGCAAATACAAAATATGGCATACTCTTTACATACGGTTCGTATTTTTTCCTGTCCTCTAGTTAGACAGACAGGCAGAGAGAAGGGAATGCAGCAGCAGAGTCAAGTCAAGATGAATGTCATATTTCATTAGTGTGAGACAGAACCGGACTGCCTGAATTCATTAGTTCTCATGAGAGCTCCTTTTGAATCCGCATTGATTTACATTTAATTTAATTTAATTTCTGAAGCACTTAAACTCACAACATCTGAGTGAGCGAAGAATGAGAAAGAGGAGAGAAAGAGAGAATTTTCCATTTGTATCTGTGCTACTTTTAAATGTGCAATATTTACTCAAGCTAACCATATAATCGTAGTGCTTTCCACGTAATAGTGAAAGTTGTTCTTACATGGGCCTATAACTAATAAGGGTACGGAGTACGTAGTCTACTCTCAGCAAATAGAGCAGACATTGTTACACACCGGGCTGAGTGAGAGAGAGAGAGAGAGACTTTATTTGCCTAAATGAATTACAGTCTTGTTCTACGGTGGGTTTTAACGTAGATATACGTAGTAGTTCTTTTATGCGCAGACAATCAAATAAAATGAACTGAGAATGAGTGAAAGTTTTTGCGTGCAATGTGCTCTGCTTCATGTTCATGAAGAAAAAAAAATCCATTCGTGATAAATTCTTTTCCGTCTTTATTTTTGTCAAGAAAGTTTCCAAGTTTGAGTTAGACAATGTTGACGTGCGTTCTGAAGTTTGCCAATATAAATTGCTTTTTTATATACGGCCATCTGTACCAGTATATTCTATTATATGGTTGTATAGACAAGGTGTTCATAGTACTTGCCTATATTACTATATATATAGTGCTCCGCTAACAACTTACATTGATTAAGTGGTATTAGGTGGCACATACTATAGCAAATCGAATACATTACTTGCACGTGGTAAACAAATTTAGTTCCAATTTGCTGGAGATTTCTCATTTCCAACTAACTGCCGGTATATAACTTATTCAAAAGGAATTTAGGGAAGAAAATGTTATAGGTAGAAATGTGAGGACGTAGTGTCTAATAATGACGTGCGAATGGAACCGAACTAATTGTCAGATAACAGTAAAAATTTCTCTGAGGAGATGTGGATATATTCAGAGGTGGTAGTAGGAGCTAGGACTAATTTCAATGTCTTGAACAGTTAGGGAGACGTTAATTAGGGACGCTATATCAATGTGCTTACCTACACGGGAAGATAAGTTAATTGAATGAAATTGTAATTCAAGAACAGTAATTTGTAATAAGAAATCAGCTCTCAACAGGCTCTCATGAGTGAAATTCGTGATGAAAGAAAGTTGTGAAATGTTGCAGTCAGTGAAAGAAATAAAAGATTGCGTCAAATTTCACCATAGGTCGGCTGGTACATAGATATAGATAGGTATGTATATATATATACTGTTACTACAGTGCCTTTGAGATAACCATGTTTGAGTAGCTTATTTGTCTGTGTAGTCTACTGCTGCTGCTGGAGGAATGTTCTATGTACTTTTACTTTTGGTTTAACTCTCGTCTCCGTTTCCTCGTCGTTTCATATTCTGCCCTTTTTGAGAGCTTTGCGTTTGCAGGGAAAGTAATTAAAGCGAGCAAATCGAGTTTTTGAGTATCTCTCTGTTGGAATAGAGCGGAAGAAGGTGAGTTGTATCTACATGATGAAAAATAAATGAACAAAGAATGGAACAGAGCTCTTCTCTCATCGTCTCGTCCCTGAAATCTCTCTCTCGTTCCCCTTCATGAAAAATACTCAAGACATCACTTGAGTATTTTTACTCCTTTCTCCTTCTTTACGTACTTCTTTATTTCCCAGCATGTTCCACCTATATAAGCATACATTACTACACTAGCTCTGCGCCAAATATTTCTAACAGGGACACACGAGGGGTGGCAGAAATAAATTAAATACTGTTGCTAAATATTTTGGGAAGATATCTGACGAGCTTGGGCAATAATGTACCAATTGATTTAATTTATTATTTCAATTGTTTTGGTATCGTTCTTTTTATAATGCATTTAATTTTTTAAACGCCATTCAAAATTTATAAAATTTTGTTACATTTATATTAATACATAAAATAGGTTTTGGTTTGTTTTCGTCTTGAAAATTCCCTTGCACTTTTGTATCCACCCTCGTTATGTCTGCCTTTTCTGAGAACACGGTAGTCACTATGAATGTTTCCCTTATTCTCCTAACCTACAATATACAGACACATCATGTAACGCATACTATTATACTGCGTAATGGATACTCATTATCTTTAGTTTAGCTTGCATTGCATACATTAATCGAGCACTTTAGCGTGTTGCATCCGTACGTTGTGTGCAATGGCAGACAATCTTAAAAAGTCGAGTGCCGAAAGAATCGTAGAGTGTAATGTTTAAAATTTCTGAGAAAGCAAGTAGAAAAGGGAAGTTGCCTTTGCCTTTATCATGAATAAAACTGCTAAAAAATCCCGCATACCTACATACATGTGTGTTATGTACAGTTTGTGTAGAGGCACTAGGAACGTATTCATATATGCAAACACATTTCCATACATTTATAAGGATCCAACCTCAGAATAAATGTAAAGTGTAGATATGTGTTGGATGCACGTCTCCTCTGGAGAAAGACGAGGCGCACGTTCCACGCTGAATGATGCAAACGCTATGCTTGTAAGGTATGCATGTGCATTAATAACCTAATATGGTCCGTGATCACAGAGAGCGCATTTTGAAGACACAAATGTCTTCTACTCTATACTGCTCTTGCAAGCATATACCATTGAAAGAGTCTAACCCATACAAAGTAATATGCATAATAAGTAAGCATAAAGCTTTGTACGTGTGGAACACAGCTGAGCTTTTGTTTGTATGACTGCAGGGCTTTCAGTCACATATTCCTGTGCAAAATAAAACAAGAGTCGCTATTCAAACAAGACTAGACCACGTCAAAAATTTACATACGAGTAGCCGTATAGCTAATAAGTTTCTATGTATGTGCTGTGTGTGTGTGCTATTCCACAAAGCAGTAAAGCAGTGGCTAGAGGTAAACAGTAGAATATGGGTCGTGAGTATTACCAGAATATAATGGAGCGTGAACTATCGTTGTTGCTGTTTTATTTCGTTGTCGTCGTGTACACGAACAAAACGAGGCGAAAAAGCAAAAGGCTTTATTCTGGCTAAGCTGCGAGAACACAGAGAGAAAAGTACACAGAGAGAATAGTGAAGACTTTGGTGAAACGGCGATTCTGCGGATATGATAATAGCTACGAGTAGAAGATTAGAGATATGGTGTATGCTATGTACATATGATATAATGATTTGTTGTAGTAATATAGGGAAGCAGTTGGTGAAGAAAGAGCGACTCTGGGCCCACACACACACACAGAAGTAAAAGAGAGAAGCGAGACGCTCACGTTTGATGTTGGATGTGCATGTTTGCATAGGAAAACTCTTGGTAATTAAAATTAAAGGAATATCCTCTTATGAGGAATTATTATTATTACTCTTTGCTCTCGGCAAGGAACGAGAGCCACTTGTTTGCATTATTATGAAGGAAAAACAAAGCGAAGCGAAGTGGAATAGAACAGAATGGAATATAAAACTGAAAAAAGCGAGTAGGTAGTGAGAGAATCAGGAAAAAATGTCTGGGATTTACGGCCTTTTATTTCTGCGCTCTTTCCTTTTCTCTGCACTCGCTGCTCTCCATTCTACTTTGATCCACTTTCCCTTTACTTACTCTTCAGTCGCTCATTCGCAAGGTAATATTGACTTAAGGATGCGAATAATAGATGGAATAAGAGTAAGTACCGTGCCGTCTGTCGCTCGGCATCTTCATCGTCCTCTTTGCTGTTCAGACTGCCCTCGAAATGTTTGTGGAGAGGATTTATCCGTAAAAATTCTTGGACAGACTCATTTCATTTGATGCGAAGGATTCTTTCTCTTCCCATCTTGTCAACTTGATAAAATCTCAGAATGCAATAATTTTTACCGTTCTCTTCCTTCCTCAGTATTTATTCCGTGTGAGTTACTTCTTTTTCTCTCTTCCTCTCTCTTCCTGTGCAACTTTTTCCAGTTCATCCTGCTCCGTATATCTAATAACCACCCTAGTAAGTATATTATAATGTCGGTAGATTACTTTGGCCAAAGTTGCTTGAACTTGCCACAGTATGGAAGAGGCACATAATTGTGCACATGGGGCCAGCACACAGAATACTGCATATTCTCCCAAGGAAAAAAATTAGAAAAGGCGATGTGAATAATGTCACGTTTAATTTATGGCACTGTCAATGCTAATACACTAAATATGCTTTTATCGGGTAGCGTTCGTTTGAAGCCGTACTCTACCAATTCACATGCTTCACATTTTATTTCATCCTACTCATTCTGTGCACAAACAGCTATAATTAATTGCAATTTAAGTCCCGTGCATTGCTGATTGCGGAATAAAAAAAAACTACCTTATTTAAATTTACAAGCTCATTTAAAATAGGATATTAGAAATATATGGCATATTCACAATTTCATTTGTATAAATGCGTACTTCATATAAATAGTACGCACAAATTCTATAATTTTATGCAGAATTATTACAAAAGCTTGTTCACCCTTTATTGTTTGCCTACAGTAACTTAAATCTATGACCACGTAGGTGAGTGTGACGCTTTGAGAAAATTAAATTCTGAGACATTGCATTGTCTGGAAGCGAATTTTCGTCTCTGCTTCCTATACATTTACGAATTTCCATCTAAGCGTGCCCATTGCCAAGTATTGCCAATAGCAGAGGGTCTAGTGTTACAGTGTTACTGCAAAAAGGAAATTGAAGTTCCAGAAATACATTTCTTTGCAAGTGTGTTGGGGGTAAATCGAAGGAAAGGGACTAAAGTGGACTAATGATGTGAAGTTCTTTCGATTTCCTATGTTCAACTTATCAAAATGAAGCTCACGTCCCAAGTTTATGACCTGTCTCTAAATTCCAATTCTAATCCAAAATTGAGATCTATTGGTCGTCAGTTTGCGCCACATTGACAAGTCGGCTTTTATCATGACACGAGGCTTGTTGTTGTCATCCCGTCAAGGACTCTGTCGCATTACCAATGATCTATTTTAAATGCAAAAATAATTGCATCCGAAGAACTATAACCATGCGATGCAATGTTGTAGAAAGTAATAAACTCTGTTCTTCTATTAAAATATCACCTCTAATTTCGCTTCATCGCCCACAAATTCCTTCTCAGTGACTACAAAGTGAACTCATATATCCCACCATTAACTGTGTATTTATTTAGTGCATCTCCTTCAAACACCCATTCCATTGCTCCTATTGATTTACAGTAAAAAGGAACTGTTTCCTATTACGATATTCGGAATCCTTCATATAAGCATTATCCTATAGAAACACAAATGTGCTCATTGTTCATACGATCTTTCAGGTCTCTACGGCACCAAAAGTGCAGTATGTATTAACATTGCATAGCCATGTACAGCATAAAATTTATACTGTAGCTCATGTGTATGTATAGGCTAGTAGGTTGTAAGTATGAGGGAGCAGGAGAAAAAAGAGATACTTTGCTCTCCCATTTACCCGGAAATAAATGGAAGGTGCTGCTTCCCCATTAACAACACTCTCTGTTCTCTCTATCTCTCTCCGCGTCTGTGTCTGTGCATTAAACAATAGCAGGTCAGTTGGGGGCAGTGTATTTTAGGAATAGAATCAGCTCGATGGACTTGCACGCTCATTTGGGTCTTCCTCTCTCCTCGTCTCTAGTCGGCTCTCCAGTTCACATGGAATTCGGCAGAAGCAGGCGTTGTCTTGGCTCTTTGGGCCGTGCTTTTCCGAGCACGCACAGGTTAACTTCTCTTCTAACTGTAACTACTACTCAGACCAATGGATTTTTCTCGTCCTTCATCATCACACTTTGAACAAAGTTGAATATATATGCCACACTACTTTTTGGGGCTCTCAAAGCGACCATTGGGCTAATGCAATAAGCGTCCTTCAATTCCTAAAGATTAACTTGAAATTTAACAAATCGAAAATTATTTATTAACACATAATTAATTTGCATTAGAATGAAAAAATGTATTCATCGTTATTAGAGCAAATTATGTAGCTTGGCATGAATACAAGTTTGTAAGACTCTGTAAACATATCTTAAGTGTGTTACGTAATTAAGGAATTTGTACGTCTGA
>JABASC010001070.1:0-27623 GCA_019776185.1 Plutomurus gul | reverse complement strand
AACAGTGTTCCGTTTTGTCTTGCCTCATTAACCATTATAGCTTTTCAAGAGCTAGTCTTTAGTAGTCTGTGCACGGGGAGTAATTATCGCATTATATAGTAGACAGGGAAATTTTGTCACAATTCTTTCTGGTGCAGCAGCATATCTTTCTAGACTTAATTTTTCTAAAAAAAACAGAAACCGATTGCACACTTTTGTATTACTTGGAGGAGGACCGCATCCGTACGTGACTAAATGTCAAGATAGTCGTGTATTTTCAGTATTACGATCCACAGATAAACAATAGACGTTCTTTTATAGTCCTTAGTTTGTATTCATCGAATTCTTGCAGAATTGGACGCACTCGCACATGTATTATTGTATAGTACATGCACTATTTCATTCGTAATGCAGTCTGGGTTCACAATAGTCCATGCTTTCATCTCTTTATCTAATTGTATTACGTTATGACCGAGTCTGGAAGGACACAGAGAGCGAGCGGCCAATTACATCTTTACATTACGTTTTATGTACTTTGCCCTTTTATGTTTCTTCACTCTCTGGTGCCGTATTGTTTGTAAGTGTGTTATTATTATTATTGCAGAGAGTGGTATACGCTTTTTCTTATTTGTACAAGTATTTTATAGAGGGGTCTCGCAGTAATGATGTGATGTTAAAGTGTGTAATTTTCAGTATACAGGTCTCATTGCTCTTGTCTATTGATTTATTTGAGGGAGACCCACCTACCTGGATGTGTATCTGTAATAGGCAAGCCACATTTCATGGCATGTGTCTCCTGAACTGATTGGCATTCATACCTTATATTACGTACTTATTGCATTCTACCGAGAGATAGGTGCTGCACATGATTTTCGATGGCTATAGCCTACAAACAGTTAAATATTTCCTGTCATGATTTATTAGAGGTGTCAAATTCTAATACTAATGGCATACAGCGGGAATTAGAAACGAGGGAAAGGGGGAAATAGGAATTGACTAGACACACAAGTAAGTGACAAGTCACAAGTTTTTGCTCGTTAATTGTGTGAATTTCATGTGGAGAATAGCACAATAGGATTTATGAGGTGGTGGTGGTAGAACTGGAGAGAGAGAGAGAGCCCTTTGTTTGAATCAGGTTTAGAATTGCTGCTCTGACTACGTACGAGTGAAATCCAACAAATATTGTTAAATACAATAATACTACTACAACAAGGGGAAACTTTTTTGGAAGTACTTCCGTCTCGCCATCTCTCTTTCTCTCTGTTTTGTAGAATTGCGAGGAAATGGCCCAAAAAAGTACACAAATGGTTTCAACACTGCAACGAAAGTGATAGTGACATTTAAATGCGAAATGTCACGGCTTTATTAGTCAAGTGTGTAGAAGATAATGTCGGTGGATCATTTGAGGGTGATGGAATGTGAGCGGGGACTTAAATAGCGGTTGCTCTGCTCAAATGTTAATGCATATTTTAGGAGGGCAGTGCTGCCGCGCTCCATTGACTTTTCGACTTGTCTGATGAACTTACTATATTAGTCGTTTTGCACTGCACAATGTTATGTTGGTGGTATGTGAAGTTTTATATCTTGTACTACTGAAGACAGGAACATTCTCCCAGAGCCCAGCCCTTCTTTTCTCAAATGATAATTATTTTCCGTGTGTCTTTTCTGCAGTGCTCCACAGCACATTTTCACAAAGGATGAGCGCATATGTGCATAATAATAATAGTGCTTAATGAAGTATGACGGAAAGAAGCACTTTTAGAAGGGCTACCGTGCTCTCTGCGTGCAAAACCAAACCCTACATGTTTATACAGTACTTTATTAGTTTATGTGATTTCTATTCAGCAGTGTTCTTTGAGAAAAGATTTTGTATGGCTACTCCATGTTGAGAATGTTGGTTATTCAGTATTGTGTAGGTTCATGAATAGAAAAGAGGATCTTTGTAGCAAATACATGAAAGAAATGATTTGCAGGCAACGAGGACGAGTCTTTAAGCAGTTGACATTGTCAGGTGTACTTTACTCTCATGTGTTTATTGTTGGTATAAATCTGTCAGTTGGTCACTCAAAACACATAGCTCATTCGTGAAGACCTTTAAAGATATTTTACCACGGCTTGAAAAAGTCAAGTCAGCAAGTTTGCATGAAATATTTTCCCTGTTTGTGATTATAGGTTAGTACATAGAGATTTTCGTTTTCTCTTTATTCTAATGTGTATGTATGTACCTACATACATTAGTTGTCTTTATTATCACAGCTATTATTGAATTGTTACCTTCATTTATTTTCCACATTATACGTGGAAACGCTACATGCTAATAACAATAAAAGTTCTGTCGTGATACTGTGCATCTACATTTACATATAGAGTGGTATACGTTTATAATGTTGTGTACTCTTTTCAAACTAAACTTTGAAATCAGATTACCTAATGAGCTGGCTTTATGATTGTCTTGGCACACCGTCAACGTCTTCGTTCATTATGAAATTTAAATTTCTTTGCAAGATTTGGCAATATTTAGTTGGCTATATTTTACCACGAGAGACTATCAGTATGAAGGTTAATGCTACCACGTGAATTTGTTATTTGTCAACAACAGTCGACGGTGCTTGTCGGTTTTTCTGCATTTTCACCACGAGTTTAATTTGTCAATTAAATTGTGTATATTTTTCATTTCCTTCCCGACGACACATGCGATTCTCTCTGTTTAAAGAAGTGCAGTCTCCATTTGATTTGTGGTTGGAAAGTGCGGGAGCTTGGCACTCTATCTAAAACTCCGTTGTCAAAACAAAACGTCTGTTCTATGGAAATTGATTAACCCTTTTCTACATGTACCACAAAAGTTAAAACTATGTATTAATGATATTTTCTTGTTTTCTGTGATACTTTAATACACATTTTTCAAACAATTGTGTTATTTATACATTGTTGAGTGTAAAACTTGCAATATCAACCCCTACTACATTTATATCTACTATATTTATCAGTGTAGACAACCCGACACATGTACATACGTACACGTCTCCAGTATAGTATATATTAGTATAACGATTCCATAATTCCTGCACTAATTGAGAGACTTTGTTACTTTGACTGCGAAAACAAAAGAAGTATGGTTTTCTGTATACCCGCGAAGCACCTGAAAGCTTTGCCGTCAAGTGCATTAGTTACTGTTTGTAAATACTTATAGGCATAAAAAGTAATTTAGTCTTTGTTATGGCAAAATTAGGCTGCTAACGTGGAGCCACATAAGTGGAAAGTCCATCTCTTCTCTCCAGAGCCTACTACACAACGACTACTAAATAGTAGTTAGTTGTGTTTTCTCATTCAAACGAGAGATTGGAACCACCCGACGCGATTTGGGATTGAGAGCCAGATACGGAACATTCCTTTGTAGTAGTGTTCATAAAGATAGTTGATAGTTTATGTTCCTTTGTTATGGCTCTCTTCTGTCGGATTCACTGTTCTCTGCTGAAAAGTAAGACGATAGCAGAGCTTTTGCAAATGTGCGAGCTGATTCCCATGTAAGCTGAAATTGAAATGTTGTAGCAGCAGAGAGCGAACGAGACGTAGAGCAGAGAAGATGTTTTTGTTTGTTGCTCCTCCAAAGATAATAGTTAATATTATTAGCCTACCGAAATCATTATGTACAGATGTAGAGTGTTTTCTGTGTGTGTACACATTGTCATGTTGCACAGAGTATGTACACTGCAGCCGTAAAGGAGTCTGCATGCTGCTGGGCGAGATACTACCTACTATGTAGTATCTACATAGTAGTACAATACAAATACTTGTCTCACCATGCAATACATAATTTAGTGTACCAGTGCAAAGTAACTGTGTGGCAGTAGTGGAAGAGGAGGATCTCTTAATACGCAATAGTACATAGTCCGCCGAGCGTATCGTTTGTAACTTGTTTATCTTTGCTCTCTGAAGGTATTTTACGATGGGTGATGTCTAATGGGAGTCTCAACTCGTTATAAATATTCTTCGCAAGTCTGTATAGTTACGTATGTATGTAGGTGTCTTTACCACAATGCTTGTAAACGTCTCTCTCCTTCCACTACGTCTCTCTCTCTCTCTCAGTCTCTACCATCATTCTCTATTGTATCCTCCGGTCTCCAGACCTCCTCATACATCTCTCTCCAGTATTGCGAGAGAATTTGTGGTGGGTTCCTGTCGATTTTTGTGGCGGCCAAAACAGTGTAGGTGTTGAGTGGTACACAAGAGAACATCTGCTTGTAAATATTTCACGAAACGCTCTGGCAGATCAAGATCAATTTAGTGTCTGAAATCTGTTCAGCAGTGTGTGCACATGTACAATGTGAGATTGCTGAGTGATTGGATTGAAAAAGAGAACAATTTAAAATTTTCAAAAGACACGAAAAAGTCATTCATCTAACTGGGCAATCAACATTAACGTATAAGCTTGTCAATTCATTATTATTGAAATGAATTGGAGCTAGACCAAGAGCAATATTATACTTACTAACAATCGGTTACGTTGAACAGGGGGCGAGGAAAATCATGGATTTTGTCTGTTATAACAAGTGAGTGAAATTGCAGTCTGTTTATGTTTATTGTCGGTTCTTCTTCTCCCACGTGCCACACGTACATGGTTTAGGAAGACCAGAGAGAGGAAGAGCAACGAGGTTTACACAGATTATCTAATGGGCACTATATGTGAATGTGGTGGTACTTTACATCTCTCATCGCTGGTCTTGTATTTTTACCTGAACCTGTGTGTGCTGTGCAGGTCGAATGAGTGCAATGCAAACATACCTCTAGTTAATGTAATGTAATAGCCCGTGGAAATTGTTTTAGATTCAATTATCCTCCCGCTGTGTCATGTTTTGTCTAAATACGAAGTCCAGCACACAGGCGATTTAATTTTACATGCATTATTATATATACCGCATGTTGTAAGTACACGCCTGCGACTTGAAGTTTAAATCCACTAATAACACACAAGGATGATTTTCATGCAGATGCATACTATATGCCGTTGGCACGAAGGCAAGGGGCTATGGGTTGAGTTGAGACAGAGATTTTATTAGGGAATCACCCTCTTCACTAACATTCTTACACTTTCTTGCACTCATTCATATTTACCAATTATTTTTAAGAGTCTCATTTTTATTTATTTCTAAGATGGTATCTCCCAAGACTGTTTTTACACTCAAACTTAATGCCTCCATGATGATGCAGTATTATCGTTCGTGAACATGTTTCCGCTAGATAGTGTGATACAGCTATTAGAAGAGTGCGGTGAGATAGGTAAATTAGAAGTATTTTCATATTATTAGTGTTGTGCGTAGGCTTTGTGCTTTTCAATTAGTGTTTGATTTATGTGTACGCAGATGAATTTCTTGTGCATACTCCCATATTCAGATAATATTCGTAGTACCGGTCCAGCATCATACAGAAAGACAGTGTTGCGTGAAACTTTTCGTTAAAAATTGAAAGTGCGTTTAGAGATCGCTACATAGTAAATTCCATGTGCATTCATTGAGTGCGAGTGTGAAGAAACGAAACGAAGGGCGAACAAAACAATGGACACTGATCTTTGGAATGGCAAGGCAAAGAAGAAGAAAAGTGACTGGGATTGAATTGGATGGCGACAAGACAGCCACTCAATCCTTCCAATGTCTATGCTCAATCTTCGTAAGTGTCTACTACGTAGTAAAGCATTAAATAGCGCACATTGAAAAAGATGCGAGTTAAAACCACAAAAGCACCCTACAGTAAAAGACTCGCAGACTAACTAGCAGACGGCCGGGAGGAAGGATTGACTTAATAAATGAAAGTTTACATTTTTTAAGTTCCGACTGAACTTCTCTCCTCTCTTGCTCGCTGCTGGCCTGGCTGGTACTCCTTTTTTGGCGATGACTTTGAGTCTCATTTAATCTGTCATTGTTGCGCTTACTTGTGAAGTTACATTGCATACACACATAACGTTTCTGTCTGTACAGTACAAAGTTTTGCGTGTGGATAGGTGAAGGTGGTAGGCAGATACCTACAACAGTGAAACGAAGGATAACCATCAGCAGATATCAAACAAGTGCCACAATGGAATTTGTTCCCTCGTGAGATCTACCAGTGTCTACGTAGTACTACGTGCTTAAGTGTTATAGTAAATATGTTTTATACTACAATGAGGTTTGCACTACCGGCTGACTAAATATTTCCACTAGTAGTTGTAAGTAATTAGCTGATGCGATAAGATTTTAGACTTACAGAACACCATAATTTGAATGATGACTCTGTTACAAAATAGGTACATACATACTTCTTGAAGAGCAGATGTAGATTGAAAATTCAGGTACATCTGCTACTCACATAATTATAACTTCGTAATGTAGATAAATTGGAAAGCGTATATTCGATTTTTGTAGTTGACTGCTTTCATGCTGTAATGTGCAATAACGAGAAATTATAGCTATCTGGTAAACGTGCAGACTCTTTAATAGATTTAAATGATGTGTATACTGGTTTGGTTTATTAGAGGTGGTGCGGTTGTGTGTGTGTGTGTATTAGCTTTTTGGTTTTTGTCAATCAGATTATTAAAAATGGAAAGTGGTAATCAATTGTAAGTCACTCGGTGTGTCCGTCTAATCTTATGTGTGTAATGGAGCTTTGACGAATCATTGATTGACTGATAGCTGCCACAGTCTGCTGTGATTAGAGGTTTCCAGTGAATAGTTAGTATTCTTTAGCTGACTACCGTCACTTGCATTGTATGTATCCCATTACTAGTCCTTGCCCTAAAAGGGATGGGGGCTGTGACTCTCTATCTGTGACTTGATGAATGCATATCTCTTGGTATAGGTATAAACCACTTCTAATGTTATAATAAATACACTCTCGATAATGTATAATTGCTCCTTGGTTCCTTCTTATTCTCCTTCAAAGTTCATTCGTTGTAAAATGCGACTTGGCGGAAGTTGATGCTACTTTATGTACGTGTTGTTTGATCGAACAATAATAATGGAGCAGCAGCAGCAGAGAGAGGAATAATTCAATCATTGACATTTTTTTCCACCGCGCGGCACAATTCACTTCTATATGTATTGTATATTGGCAATTCAATTCGTTGCTTTGCATATCAGCAAAGTGAGTTTCTTAATGATAACCTTATTACGGTGGTTATGCTGTTGCAGGTAATTTAAGAGGAAAAGGCAAACCGGCCCTAAAGATTACATGTTACATTACATTGTGTTTGTCTGTAAGCGTTGTCGCTGCCCTGCTATTCGAATCTACTGATTTGATTTGGCTACACTTCTGGGAGGGTATGGCTTGCAGGATTTAATTACGTTTCCTTCTCCATTCAAGTAATAACCTCCTGTCAGCTAGTGTAGTAAAGCTTAATGAAAGTAATAGGTAGTATTGGGTTGTTTTCTGTGTGTACATACTCTGTAGACGTACTGCAGTTTAGTTAGTAGAACATGATTGCCTATGGTGGAAGTAGGTAAGATGTAATGTGCCAAGTACCAGATTGGACGCGTAGCTTATGTTGAACAAAGTAAAAGTTGTGACACTACAACTCACCTCCTTCATGAGATCATGAGATGCAATTCGGTAGATGCATATGCTGCTGCGTATGCTTGCATATTAAATATATAGATATTAAATAATAGTGTTGCATCTCGTACTTTGCCCACTTTGTGATTAAGATGATCACTATTTATGCTACAAAGGATGGAGCAGCTTAGCCATTTGCTTTTTTACTATATAGTTTATTAAAGCGAAGTAGTAATAATGTACCTATGTACACAAAAATCTTTAGTTGCTTGTGAGCACCTAACCTAAAAGATAATAGCCGTAAGACTCTAAAAACTCATAAATATATACTTAACAGATGCATAAATATGATATGAATATAGAAAGTACAGCTTATTATAAGGAATATTTTTCTGTTGCTGCTGCGGCCGAGTCAGTCAAATCAGAAAGGAAGTAACACGGGGTAGTAGGGATGTTATGAATAAGATAATACTTATAAATGTGTATATGCATACTGCACGCATATTATACTGTCATAATAAATACTTGTGCACTTTGTGTCAAAACCGATCGAATAACAATCTTGTTAAAAAGGTTATTGTTCCTGATGTTGAATAAGGACTTGAATGATAATAATTCTGTTTGCGTCCTACGCAGCGGCCAGTAGTTACGAAGTTCTCTATTGCACGCTGATTACAATAAACATTTATTATAATTTTTATTTACCCAAAGAGTTTCGTTAGAAAACGTCACTTACATATCACGACTATTGAACTTTAACAAAGAGGTGTGAAATTTATGATAATAGACGAGTTGCTGCATAAAGGGTGCATTGCGACCGTGTCGTAGTGTTACCACCTAGAATCAGATTTGACGCAGTGTTGTTCGATTGTAATATCGTAGAAAGCTTTTGTTATCGGTTATTTTTCATTGCTTTGGTCTTCCGTTTAATTTGTGTGTATGGTCGAGTGTAATATGTATTGGCATTGCTTGAGGTTAGGTCAAGTCAAAACAACCGTGAAATCCAAATCGCCACAAACAAATTGCTGTTGTTCTTCGATGATGACATGCAGAATGTAAGTTCTGACTGTAATATTTAATTTGGTGAAATCATCAGTGAATTTAATGACCTTAAATGCCGTCGGTGAGTGGTGTATAGAGATTTGGTAAAAACTTTTTTCACCTTGAGGTTGTGCACACGCACGCTTTTTCGAAATGAGGGTGTCGACTTCTCATTTCGATGTGTGCCAGATCGCCCTGAAAGCAAAAGCAGCTACATGATTCAATAATAGAAAAGAGTGGCATTTATTAAAACGAGTTCAAGATTATTTGACTGTAGTACATAACTGCAGGTAGTCCGATTAAATTTCCTTCGTATCAACAGTATTTAAAGTTAAAAAGTTTCTGGTCAACAGTTTCCTCTGGGCTAGAGGCGGCGTTTTCCGTCTTTTAAGAACTTACCTGTACTACAATCTAACCTCTTCTAAACACCTGTGACTTACAACTTGTGTTTATCTCGACTTGACTTCAGGCTATCCGTTAACCTTCACGCATTTTTCCTGTATCGAAATTATATGTAATTTAACGTACATACAGGATAAAGTTTTGTGATGTCTTATTACACTTACATGTGAGAATCGCTGTTTGGAATTATTAGGGTACTAGTTTTGTAGCAGCAATCGGCAGATAAGCCACGTGGCATATTTAGACTTTGAATTAGTGGGGCTATGAAAACAGTACGTGAGCAATGTGACTGGGTACACACTACACACACATGTTGAGATTGAGGCATGTTGTGTATGTAGCGGAAACCTTTACCTCGAAGGGGTTAGTATGTGAAATTCTTAAAGTGTTTCTCTAAACTGTGGACTGTTGTTGGTCTCGTGTAGTAGCTATAGTATTGAGTTACATGGCAGATCTTAAAAAGTTTATGTGCCTCTGAAAAGGAGTCTGATTTCCATTTGGCACAGTAACAAGAGTCATTATTTGACATTTCTATATAACACGTGCGATATTTTTGGATGGAACACCCAGACACTAACTAAAGTCTAAAGCATTAGGTTTTATAGTAAGTAGTAGCGTGTAGTTGGCTTCACTTCCTGCTAGTTTCTTCGTACACTCGCTTATTGGCCTGCTGGCTCACTCACTTACTATTACAATTACATCGGTGAAGACAGAACAAGTATGTCTTTACCCGTCCTCTTCCATCTTCAACTATCAACAACTTATCGGATCCGCGTTCTACTAAATAAAATATTAAATACACTCCAGATCTATGTAGACAAACTACTACTAGACGACTGACGGTGGCTTACTGGCAAGCTGGTTTCCTCGTTCTCTGTCTCTGTCTGTGCTTCTTATCGTGTATCCACATGGGGAGAGTTATTAAGCGAACAGGATGGCTCTTTACTGAAGATTGTTTTCATTTCAGTCATATCTAGGTGAATTATTGTGGACAGTTACGTTGACTTTGTCTCTCTCCCAGTTCATAACTTCTTAAAGACTTTGAGTTGAGTGAGTTATAAGTTGAACAGGTCATTGAGTAGCTACTCTGTGTGTCTAATTCGAGAAATCCTGTTATTTGAAAGTTGAATAGTAACTTAAATGTTGTTTTAAACTGTCAAATATAATTTCTGGGTGTGTGTGTGTGTGTTAGTGTTTCGTTTTAGTTTGTAATAAGAATGAAAGTAGTTTACAGTGGAATTTGCAGCGCATCGTTACTGCTTGGTATTCGCAAAAGTAAGTTGTAAATTTTTCCTCGTGTGTATCTGCATAGTTTCGTGCCACCGACTTTTTCCAATTAGATGCGAAAACCGTTCATGTGTGTTTTCATCAATAAAACTTGCGTTTGACAATTCTGTTAGCTGCGAAAGAAAAGTGACGCGCAGAAGGAATAATAATATTTACAGGTTTGCGTGTGAGATAGATAATAAAAACGCAACATGTGGTGAAATATATTGACATTGGCTTTAATAAATTTTTTGACAGGTTGCCATAAACTTTGAAGAGTATGGAAAAATTCAAAGTTGTGTTTCTCGCTGTCTGTGCGAAATTTATATGAGTTGTTTTTTGTTTCTTGCAGATCAATGTGTTGTTGGAAAAGTTTCGGAAGGAAGTAAACATTGATGAAGCTCCTGAGAATACTGAAGCTACACAACGCGCAATCGAACAGTGGGATCAGCAAAGAGAAACTGCCCTACAATTATTTCTTAGTACCGTTGCCGAGGGCCAAAGGTTACTTCAAGACTTGAGGTAGTAATTTTCTCTAAGTAATTTTCCCGACCTAAGCCTTGGCAAAAACAACTCTACTTTTATTCAAAATACGCTGAATTATTATATGCATTTTGCTATTGCAGGAATTCCGGCTTGACAATGGAAGCCTTAGAAGCCGCAATGCGCACCCTGGAACGACAAAGAAATGAGCTTGAGGAGCTGTGGGAGTCAAGGAAATTGAAACTTGACTTGTGTCTTCAACTTAGAATTTTTGAACGAGATGCATTAGAGGTAATCACGAAAAAAAATTATTTAGTTGTACTTTTCGTGAAATTTTCCAGTCATTATCTATGTACTTCTAGTCGAGGGTGTTAGCAATTAGCATGCATAAATGTTTGCTTGCATGCTTATTTATGTTCTAAAAATTTATGAGTTCCTTGGAGTTGTTTAGAGGTTTGTTTGTTTAAAAGGGGAACAGAACAAACTATTGAAAAGCAAAGCATGTAATAAAAACTCAAAAGTGCTAAGGAAAGCCATCAAGTTGAAGGGCTTAATTTGTCTGTTGTCGCTGTGTTTTTGGCAGTTGCACGAAAAAGTAGGAGGTGTTATAAAACGATTTAAACTTTAAACTCCTTCTTCGACACATGTATTGTTCTAGAATCTTATTGTGTTTGTATTTAATTCCTCTGTGCAATGTACTAAGACTGTAAAATGTTTTTATGGGGCAAAGCAATGTAAGCAGCGAGTTTTGGTGCGTGTGGTTGCTACATCTATTTCTAACTTCTCTATCAAATTCCGATCTCACTATATAGCCTGCAATGATGGTGCTGTCCAAACGTAGCTGACAGAAACATTGCGCTAGATTACGTTATAAAAGAAAATGCGCATTTTTATACATGCAATATAAGTATAACTATGCAAATACAAGTAGTTAAAAAAGTAAAATGTTAGCTAACGCTTGGCTAAATTAATGATTGTATTTTTTTGAATTTAGATTGCTTCTCAGTTGGATCACTGGATAGAAAAATTGCAATTAGAAGAATCAAATAGAGAAATCACAGAAGGATTAGCTCACTATGAACAAATTCTACGATTGCACAATGACAATGTGTCTCGTGTCCAAGTACAAGTCTTCCAAGTACTACAGAGGGGTCAAGAATTATACCAGGTAGAAGAATCCTCTAAATTCTCCTGTTGAATAAGACGTTTGAATCTAAGTCTTTTAATTTTACTGATACGACGCACGTATTCATCTCTTGTATTTTCCTTGAATATACATACATCACTTTGTGTGTTCTGTAAAAAATTTTGGGAGGGTCTAAGTGTGGGGCTTTGTTTTACTGTCTATTTGATGTTTTCTAAAATGATTGGCAGACAGTTACGAGTTCAAATGTTGATGTAATTTTTGTGGTTCCGACTGTAGATGTTCGAGAGATCTGGCATTAACCTAATGGCAAGTAATCAAATAAGTGCTCAAACAAGGTAATTAGTAATTCTGTATGTTTATAAGTAAAATAATAGGAATAGAAACATCTGGTTTAAAAATTAAGTTTATAAGATAAATAAGTTCCTATTTAACGATATTTTGGATTTAAAGGGTCCAAGTCCTAATCGAGTATGTGAACGAGAAAGAGTTGGACTGTGGGGAAGTTGCCGAGCTGAAACGAGTCCGCCTTCAACAAATTATTCAACTTGTTCAACTACAGAATGAAGCTTTACAAGTAATACTCGTAATTTCATTCACCCATCATCCATTTGTCCTTAAGCATTCACTTTTGCGTTGGTATCTAGTATCTATATAGTAGACAGTAGAAATGTGAATTTTTGTGTATGCAATCCCACTAGATTCAGTTTGTATATAGGATACAAAGATATATGATTCATCATAATTCATCATTCTATGGCTCTCATCGCGTTCAAACGTTGATACTTGTCGAGTTTGGGACAGGATCCCTTGTTTTCTGATCTGATTATAATCTATATCACATCACAGCTCATATATGTAATATCCTTTCGGAACTGACAACTGACTCACGACCCTTCATGCATTTCACTTTGTATCTGTATAAGTGTGCGTCATACGCAATCGTACACGCATAGCCTGTGTGTACTTTCAAATCTCCCTGGAAGAAGTTTCCATGACCATGACTCTGAGAACAATAAAATATGTATCGTTCCAGGGTTTCAGTAATGAAAATGAGAGAGTAGTCGTGGGGGGAGGCAATAAGTAAAGAGGCTCTTATATCATCAACTAAATACCCTAGTATTATATTTTGTCGTTACAGTAGAGCGCACAGTAAAGTAGCAGAAGTCATGCAGATGTGTACTTCTGTGTACTCCATTTATATTATGGCCTTGCCATGTCATACTCTTCTACTACTTCTGCTGCTAGTAATAGAATGTTGTAGGGATGTCAATGTTGATCCGGCTTTACTTCTCGGCTTAGTCTTTCATTCTTACGTCCAACAAAGTAATGGGGAGCTGGAGAGAAAGGAACAGAGTAGTAGTCACATTTAAGCGCAGACAGCATACTTTTTCTCCCTATCTGTTGGCAACTTTTATTTTATTGTGTTTCTATGCATTACTGCTATCTTATCTTGACTGATGTTCTCCATTCTCTGATGATTCTCTAGCATTTTGGTGATTTCCAGCCATAATGTACATTATATTAGCAATATTGGCGGCACAGCGAAATGAAATTGTAATGAAAGAGAGTCTTACAAATTTCTGAATACAAATTGGACACGAGCATGGAGCCAATAATTCATGTAATTATGCACGCTAGGGAAGAAAAAACTAATTTCTCATTCATACAAGAAAACTGAATAGACAATAATATGAGTACATACGTAAGTATGCAGTATAAACATAGCTCTCGTATATTTCGTCGTGACGTTTCTTAATTAAGCGAGTTTATCACACATTAAAAGAAGGAAATTTTATGTATTAAGTAATTAATTCGCTTGTGATGCTCGTCTATACAGGCCAAATAAAATTAAGCTCGCACTTCTCATTATGCCCAACTTATATACATACTGTCGCAATCTGCAAAGTTTTACAGTAACTGCATATCCTAATTTATTACATTTTGTACCGTGCACGAAAATTATAGAGCGTACTCACGCTTTATGTGGTTATTTATTTTTTGTATTTAAATGTGCTGTTTGCATTCACTGACTTTGCTTGGAAGATATTGGGGACAAACATAATGAATGCATTTAATCGTTGAATGTTAATGAGCTCTTGGCAGAATATACGTGGTGTACAAAATTTAAGGGGGAGCTGGATGACTCCATTTTCTTTTAAAAAATATATTTTAACCTTTACCAAAACTATTTAAGAATTTGCAAAGAAGATTACTGAAGAATAAAGAGACAATTTTAGATTTTGCTTTATTTTTTCCTGCAAGTCAGTCATATTAATATTACAATGACCCTGCCTTCAAAAGGAATCCAATCGCATTTGAAACTTATTATGTAAATTCACATAATGGATCCTATAAAAATAGTTTTTTGCTGCGTAGACGTGAAGCCCAGCGCATAATCCCCCTTAAAGTTCAGTTGCGTAAAGCAGGATATATAAACATAGAAGTAGTAGTCGTATATAATGTATAGACAATTGAATGCATGCTTCCGAGGATATCGAACAGATCAGACGCAGTCGAATGATAGAAACATTAGGAGGACAATGGGAATAGTGGAAATGATAAAAGCCCACTCATTGTCGGTGAGCCATTATCATGAGCTTTAATACCATTCGTACTTTAACAGACAGCAACTATTACCAATGCTTCTACTGTGCTATTACATGTATTCACTT
The DNA here is from genome assembly GCA_019776185.1 of Plutomurus gul. Taxonomy (NCBI): domain Eukaryota; kingdom Metazoa; phylum Arthropoda; class Collembola; order Entomobryomorpha; family Tomoceridae; genus Plutomurus; species Plutomurus gul. The sequence continues at coordinate 13,112 of JABASC010001070.1, read as the reverse complement.
TGAGACTGTACTAAATAAATGGGCTACCAAAACACTAGTGCACTATAGGTAAGTAAGATTACTATTGGAAATTATGCGTACTCCTTTTTGAGGGAGGGTTCTGTCTGCTGGCAGTACTGGGAATTACATGTCCATAAAGTACACACCAAGTAAGTGCCTTCTAGACGAAGCATATCAAATGCGCCTGTAGCAGCAGCTAGAAGAAAAGTGGAGAGCGATGATTCAGAATTCAGAGGAAATTGAAATAGAGCAGTGCACTAAGAATTCCTAGTACTATATAATAGAAAATTCAACTAGAGCACACACACACCAACCACTAAATACTAAAGTTTTGGGTTCAATAAGCCCACAAACTCGATTCGTTTTGGTTTGGTAAGAAATAAGTAAGAGAGGTGACTGAAGAAGCATTTGATTCTTCTTCTGATTCCTAGATACTTCTACTCTGTAAAAGATTCAAGGGGTGAAGAAAAGTGAAGTGTTTGATTATGAATTATCTACTGAAAACCGAGTTCAGCACACACGCCAAAACTATCATAACATTTGCAGTTATTCAGATTCTGGGCACACTCTAGCTTTCTTTCTCTCTTGAATGCGTGCTGAAAAAGAATTTCTTGGGAGAGCGTCCTTATTCTTGTAGCACTACGACGGTTACAGAATACTGCGGCTCTAACTCTGCCTCTCTCTCCTTACTGGATCAACCCTTGTCACTGTTCTTGTGAGATGTGTAAACACCCACATGAGCAGTAGCAAGCAGCATCATTTAAACAACGCATAATATATCAGTATCAGATACTACAGAGAAGAATAATAGATTGCCGTCTCTTTTGAAAATGAGAGTGAACAGTAAAGTTTGTATTTATTCAGTGTGGTTATGCACACAGTGCAAGTTGCACATTGTGAGTTAAAATCGCCTTCATTGAACTGAACATCTTTACTGCAGAGCTAGAGAGAGAGAGAAAGCAAGCAAAAGGAAGAAATTGAGTGAATCAAAGCGTGTCCGACTTGGTTGAAAGAGAGGAGTATTACATCCAATATAGATTCCTTTCTGTTTCGTACAGTAGTATTTAATAGTCTCACAGTGTAATAAAACAAGTGCAGTACACATAGTATATCTAGACTCTAGACAAGAATAATACGCTATATGTGCATGACAGTACAGTATACAATTGTTCTTTCTGTAGCGTTTTTCACTCTCACAGAGATACACAATGCAGTAGTATATCATATTACTTATATCGCGAAAACTAGTACATGTCAAAATAGCAATGCACAACAAACAATACCACAAAGCAGTGCGTGAACACGAGCATTGTTTCCACCACCTTTTACTAATGTGATCAATAAAATAAATATACCATCACAACACCGCACAGCATCTCTGTACATACACGCCACTGATTACTGTGAGTAGCTTGCTGTTGCTACTTTGCTACCAGTGCTGCACAGATTTTTTTTACTCGGTTCACATAGTATAAACACATAAGTGCGTAGAACGTAGACGCAGCACTGTAATCACTCGATATGTTTCCTTTCTTGTGTACTACAGGAAATAGTATCACATTTTTAAATGAATCGTTGATGATTCTCTTCTATTTAATTTTTTCAGTTTTTTTCAAGCATAACATATTCAAAAGTGTTCTGGACTCTGACAATTATTGGCTAGTGGTGCAGAAAGGCGTACTTGAAGAAATATATAGGTATTGGCGTGTAGAGCTAGAAAAGTGGTGAAATGAGTGCGTGCGTGTTATGATATAATGATAATTTATTGGTGCGACTCCCTGCTCTCTGCTCTGCTCATGATGGTATTATTGTTTTCAGTGGTAGACAAGGAAGATTGTAGTAGCAGCAGAATGTGATGTGAACCCTTTGCTGACAATACATGTCGTAATGGTGCGTCGAGTTCTTCTCGAGGTTTGAGTTTGAGAGTGAATGGGCCTACACTTACGCTACACTCTATAAGATGAGATCAGATGAAGAGATAAGAGTTGAAACATTGTGTGTGTGTGCGTATAGTATACAAGTGGTGTGCAGTGCACTACCAGTACGAAGTACGAACAGTCATACTCGTTCGTGCAGAAGCGCATAGTAGTTAGTGTACGCAGCGTGTACACAGACAGAGAGTCAGAGAAGTCTCCCTTTTGGTATGGGAAATCACGTTATAAGAGCGGAGAACGCATCAGTGAAGAATCTTGTGAAGTGAATTCTAGAATTCCATTCAGAATTGAAACGTTCCGTCTGCTCTTACTGCTGCTACTGCTCGTACGATAAAGTTATCTGTTTGAGTAAACAATCCAACCAAGAAGGGAAGTCAAATCTAGTTAGCTTGTTGCAGCCACTGAGAGAGAGAGAGAGAACAAACCAGAAAATAGCTACACGACTTTGCGATTTTTTTCTTGTTAAGGTGTTATACTAATAGCCATCTATTATTGTACTCAGGGCATGCACGTTTATGCTTTTTCATGTAAACATATATAAAGCGGTCGTTAACATTCGTAGTAAGCAAAACTGTGTATACACGTATATAATACATTGTTAACGAGATGTGTTTCTAGGTCAAGAGTTAGTATTCTGGTGTGTGAGACTGACTCAAGAGTGTACACCGTAGATAGACAGAGAGGTGTAATAAATTTACCTAGTCCTATCTTTTACTTGACTTGAAACTTGAATGAAGTTAAGAAATTTTTCTCTGTTAGTGGTTCTCTTATCTGGCTGCTAGTCGTGTTGTATTGTTTCGATTTCATTTTCCTGCTGACTGTGTTACACTGAACACTGAACCAGCAGCTAGTACGAAAAGTACGCAAAGTAATAAATAATCTCACCTTTTAGTTTTGCACATTTTTGGATTCTTCCTTTGAAGAAGTGTGTGAACATAATAACTTAGTACGGACATACTGCCATTGTGCTATTCATGCACAGTCATTCAAGTTGAAGATTTAATTAGCATGTAAATTTTATGCCGCTCTTAATTGGCAGGTGCACATTGAGTTAGAAATAAATATGTATATTATTGTGATTGTGAACTATTACTATCAACTACCACACTATAATTGCTAACTGTGCTATAAAACAATGTAAGAGGGGATTGTGTTGTTGCTTGTTGTTGTTGTTGTGTGTCTGTGTCGTTGTCAGTTTGACTTGAAGAGGAGCATCATTCGTGAATGTGAAGAGAAAACACAAAGTTTGCAATTGTGCAGTGAAGTTTGTAAAGTACATATAAGAAATTCTGCTGGTAATCTTGTTAAAAGTCAATGAGATCCTCAGAGGTAGATCTCAGGGAATTCCAAAGTGAATGATAGCCAAGTTAATTTGTCATTTGTACAGATTTTCATTCACTTGTCGTATTTATAAAGAAAGGTATATATTATTTAGTGCATGAGTAAATGTAAATTGTCATTGTGTATGCATTAGTGAGTAATTAGTGGGACGCCGGTGGTGACTAATGAAATTGAAATTTTTTGTAATGTGACAGGTGATCACCTGGGTTCGGAATGGTGAGACGATGTTAGCAGCAGGTGAGTGAATTATTTTTACGAAAAGTACAACAAAAATCATTAATAGAACATGAATTTAAGACAGCCTACAAAAAAAGTGGTTAAAAATTTGTAGTAGTATAGCTAAAATAACTAAATCATTGTAAGAGCTGTTTTTCGTGTATTAACTTTAGTTAATGAAAGTTAATTGAAAAATTGAAAATAATTTCAATTGAAATTTAAAAGTTGCAGATACCATACCCAGTTCGTTTGTTGAGGCTGAACAAATGAAGAAAGAACATGAGAAGTTCCAAGTTGCTCTAGAGGTAAGTTGTCGTTCTGCCTCACTTGAAGTTTTTTCTTAAAATAAAAAGACAATGGGTTCTCACTGTTTAGTAGAGTAAGAGGTGTCAAGCGCAAGCCTGTCTCGTAAGCCATTTGGCAGGAGCTGAGTGATTGACTGAAGTTGACAGTCATTTTGCAAAGTGAGACTAGTAACTAACACGGCTGTGTTCAGATGTTCAGATATTTATTTGGCTCTTTATGAACCTAAAAGTATTTTTGAACTCGTTCATAGGAGATTTTTTTTAGTTCCATAACGATTTTTAGTGCGGTTTTGCCTGTACTCTGAATTGGTATTGAGATCTTGTTCATATGTACGAGCACCAGCCGGTCTTTGTTCTTCAGTCAAAGTGAATATTCTATTTTATTATTATAATTTGTGATTTGCAGAAAACGCACAACTTTGCCCTCCAAGTGCCTCTAAAGGTAAGTAAACATTGTTTTATTCAAATCTGTTTTTGTATCTCGATTACAAACATTGCACATTAAAGGTAGTTTAGGTTTTGATTTCGTGAGATCGAAATCCTTAGGGACAATCGGGCGCTTAAGCTGTTTTTTCAAGCCATTTCTCCTGCAACATATAAAAAGAAATAAATTGTAAATACATGAAAATAGGGAATTATCGTTGAATATATAATTTATGTAGTTATTAATTACCTTTTCCATATTACTTAAACGCGTTTTGAGAACGTCATTTTCTTTTGTGATAGTGGTGACTTTCAAGTTTGCTGTACGTAATTGTGACTCGATGTGCTGTATTTTGACAAGCAATGCGTTTTCAAGTTGGAATACCCTTAAAATAAACAAAAAATTATTTTTCAAATTATTGGACATTGATGCATGTATTTAAATTGCCAAGCAAAAAGTATTTTTACTTGTGTAATTTACTGATAATGGCTAAATACTCCTTAGTGGTAGTATTTGCCTCCAGCGTTGCAATGCTACATAGTACCAGTTACTTTACCCCATATAAGTTTTCTTTCGTCAATTTTTTCCCTGGAACTAATGCGAAAAGTTTTCTAGCCTCCTCAACTATCATTTTCGCATAATGAGGCTGATTCCGCAGTAATTCAATTGTTTGATTATTGTTATTTAATTATTATTGTAGTTGATAAAAACGTTACCGTTAGTAGCTTAGTAGCTATAAACTCGAGAACCGAACCACATTTTCCTTTTGTCAATTATTGAGCTTCTCGTGGTGTGATTTTCGCCAATTCATCATTTTCTTGTGTTTTTTATTATAACTTCCATGTTTGCTTATTGAGTTTTTAATTGCTTCCGCCGGGGTTTTAAGACCCATGAATCCTTCGCGTTGGCACTCCCCATTCTTGTTAATTACTACAGAGAAAAGGATAAGCACAGAATTCATTCTCGGCTAAATTTTAAAACATTGATTATTTGTAACATTAATGATCTAAACAGCACATGTAATTGTTTGTAATTTTTTATTGTGAAGACATTGTCTATATTAGTAGAAATGACTAGAGTACAACACTGAACTTTTAGAAGAGCTAACCCTACTGCTGCATATGACCAATATAATTAGAAAATTACAATTCCCACTGCTTGTTAGGGAACATCCATAAATCACGTGCAATTTTAGTTGATTTTTGGACCCCCCCCCCCCACTAAACTGCATTAATGAATGAACCCTTACCTTTTCTTTCCAGGCAGAAGCCCTTATCGGCGGAAGTCACTTTGATGCCCCAGGAATTAAAAAGATTTCCGACGAAGTATCTACACGTTGGCACCAGTTAGTCGCAGCTGCCGATGAACGACATAAACTATTCAATAACGCATTGAGTTTCTATAAAACTGCCGAGCAGGTAAGAAATTTTTGTTCATGTGTCTCAAGTTTTTTAATGGTGTTCTTTAATGTTTGTGAGTTATATCCTGATACACATGTCCGCATGGTGTGTGGTATGTATATAGTAGTCCCATGAAAGCACTTCCTGTGCAAGAAATGGTATTACTATTGAACCGCAGATACTATGCTTTCATTAATATTTTGTGCAATTTTCACTTGGTATTCCAAAATTTGCATTATATCTTGAAGGTCGAAGGCAATCATTTTATTGTATGCCACTAATAAAGAGATTCGATTGACTCAATTGATATTTTGAAAGCTCTGCAATTTGTTATAATAATGTTAAAAATGTCTAGTTTAACATTAGTAAAAAAAACTCAATTGTTTACCGGATACAATAAATCCTTATATTGCAGATTGTACACACAGCACAACAATGTGTTCATTTGATTAATTGGATTAAGTGTTGAACTGATTTGCTAGTTATAACATTACCTTTTACAATGTCTACAGCCTATTTATCTTGCGTAGATTATCTGCGCAGCTCTTATGTGTAAACGTGTAACATTTTTACTTAACATCACTCTGTGTTTCGTTTCTCTTTTCACCCTTGAGAAAGTGCAATTAAATAATTTACAAGGGTTGAGCTATTGCCAATATTTTTTTCATAATATAATAGAGTGAGGGTGTGTGGATGATATTGCTTGACAATGCAATGAATTCTCTTAGTATATATTTAATATTCATCGAAGCATCACACTTATTTGTTGGAATTCAGTTTTTGTGTAATATAATTTGCTCATAATGTATATGTATTTGTACATACAAGCCGAAATGGTTAGTGCAACAGCAATTCGATTTTATATAATAAACCTTTCGAAATAGTTGTGGTAATAAACACCACAACTATTTTCGAAACGTGTTAAAATTAATTTGTCTTATACTTATATACCAACGAAGTGGCCAGGGTGAGAAAATGTCACTGATACATTTATTTGTTTGTTTGGATAGGTCTGCTCTGTGCTGGACAGTCTAGAGGTAAGTGTATTCTTATTTATCTGTTATGTGACACATGTTTGGCATTGTAGGTATAAAAGAGCCATGTAGACTGCACTATGCGCGATCAATTTAAACAAGGGATCAAAATTCTCAAAATAACATAGTATTATTAACTAGTTCATTTATTACAACATTATTTACAATTCAATTCATGTTACCTACAAACCAAAAGATTCACGATGTGAGGTATAAAAAAACTCTGTTTTTCTGTGGTAATTTTTCTAAAATTCTCCTTTCCTTAAGAATTTTGATTCGCCTACTCATATTCAACATAATCCGCCAAATGATATTTAAATTGAAATTTGTATTCGTTGTTGTAGAAGGAGTACAAACGAGAAGAAGACTACTGTTTACTTGATGGGAAGCCATTGACAAATAATGGATCATCTGCTGGAGTAACGCACAGTCATGGTCCAAGTTCAACTGCAGCTTCAACTCCAACAGACAAGCGAGCTCAGCTCAATACCCTTATCAATAAGCATCAAGAACAGAAAGAAGCTTTTCTGAAAGCATGTACTCATGCTAGACACACAGCGAGAAACTTTTTAAAGATTTGTCACCGCGTTTCTTATCCATATCAGTACGAGACTGGTCTGATGACGCCCGAAACGAAAGTAAAAGGTAGTGCACAGTGTATTTGTGTTAAATTTATTGCCATCATCATCACTGCTATTATTATCCCATTGTTGGCTTCACTTCCTCACTCGATTCGAATTCCCATCACCTCGTAAACTAAATTCCCACGTAGCAAGACAATGTTTATCTTAGCTATCAGCTATGTGAGACTGGTGCAACGGACTGATATTAATATTAATTCTGTTGTACCATTAAAGAAGATTGTCTCCTATCGATTCCTATTATTTTGATGGGGTCTTTTATCCCCGTCGTAGTACCCACCTCTCTATCTAATCTCAACTCGGCCAGACTCACTTGAAAAAGACTCGGCCACGTTCAATATTTGTTCCAGGGGAATATACCGTTCTTTGTATTCCCTTTCGATAAATCTTCTTGTACGGCAACTTTCTTGGTGGTTGGGTTTGCACTTTGCAAGGCTTACGGCTTCTTGAAATGTATGTTTAGCTTTATCTCCTATTTGTTTGCATCTCATTGTTCTTGATTTCGTTTGTTTTTTCTATCCAGCAATCTTGGATAAGCTACTCGCTCAGGAGAATAAAGTCATGCAATATTGGACGTCTAGGAAGAAGCATTTAGATCAATGTCTACAGTATGTGATGTTCGAATGGTAAGTCTATTTCAAATGTCTCAATGTGCACACATATTCTAATGAATTGTATGTGTAACCTAATTGTGTGTGATGCAATCGGGTTCCTTAAAGTCTATTTTTAAATTCACTCAACAAACCAAGCGTTTTTCGGTATTTGTATTTTTACTCGTGATGTATTTTGGGCAAATATTATTGCACTGCAACGTAACATCACTGTTCCGAGTGACAGCTACCACTTGTATATTACAGATAAAGTTTCGTTATTCTGTACAGTGAGATTGGCGATAGTATAATTGTGTCAGAATAGTAAAAAAAATTGTCACTGCAGAGCAAGCGTGATATTCAAATGATTATTGTTATCCCTATTGCTGATGGTATCTCTTTTTAATGTAAAAAAAACTTGTAACGCTGTGTGTCCTTAACCGAATACACTGGCATATATAACTTTGAATTCGTTGTGCTATTGAAAGTAATGTGGATAAAATTGAATCAATATCTTATGGAGTAAATATCATTTTCTCATTCTACATGTTACTCACGTTGATCTATATGGATGCTCTACTAGGGACATTTGAATAAAACGGTGCTACGTATACGGCACAAGGAGACACGTTTGGAAAAGTTGGCATGGTCCTACATGAGATATTAAATATTATAAAAACCCCTGCCTGCAGTCACAATCATTAAATATACCCATGGAGTAGCCTTATACTTTGCTTGAGTCTAGGAGTTATAGTTATGATACTCATCAATGAAGGAAAATTATTTTTGTGGAAAAACATGTGCGTTCAAGCTCGTGTTTCCTCTTTATTCGGGAGTTCATTTAAGCTCGCTATAACTCTCCTGGCTACTTGATTCATGAAATTTTACTGTTTAGTTTGCTCTGTTGGATCTTTTCAAATGTCATTGGTGCAGAGTGAATGTATTCGTTTCGTTCCGCTATCTCAGTTTTCCATTCAATGTGTCCACCTAAATATATTATCGTTGTATACGAACCCGATACTACGAGTCTGCTTGGCCACAACTGAATTCGGTGAATGCGTACATATTTCTATATAAAATATATTATATGTGTAGAAATGTATGCACTTATACTTTGTTCAATAAATAGTATACGGACTGCAACTGAACCTACAGAGATACAACACACAACCCGAGCTTTGTTTGCCAAACCAAAGCACAAATCATTACCCCTTAGCCATGTGTTACTGCGTTGTGCCTGAGTCTGGATCGGAGAGAGAAGGCAAAGCACTCTCTCCGAGTCCGGAAGCACTACATAGACCAGACTCACTTTCAAGAGCCGAGCGGTCTGGCTCTCTACTCTCGCTCTTTCTCCTCCAGCTTAAGCTGCGACGGCACCACCACCACCACTAAGTCTCTTTATAGCACAGGAAGCATAGGCAGAATGTCAAGTGAATTGGGAGCCTAGAAGTAGAAAGAGACGAGAAAGAGATGTGTTTTCTCTCTCGCATAGCCCATAATAGTGCTGTACGGAGAGTTGTGTGTTCTCCGTTCGTTCGGTAGTCGGTGAAAGCGCCTTTTTTGAAGACGGAACTTTAGATATTGTGGAGAGATGTTGGAAAGTCATGCGGGACCGAAAATATTCACCTTTGTTGTGACTCTGAGCTGTCATTCGGTTCAGTGCGTTGCTCGTAGCTTAAGAAGGACGAGGAAAAGATTACGAGAGGAAACTCAGTGATAACAGTATAACAAGTGTCTGAAAGAGAAAGAGAGCGATAGCTGTACTGATCCTTGAATAAATCATTTGTGTTGTAAAACCTACGTTGTGTTTGCGTTTGTTTTCTTACAGGTCGGCAAAACAAGCGTTGGACTGGATCCACGATACAGGTGACTTTTACTTGTCCACGCACACACATGTGGGTCATAATCGAGATGAGACTGAAATTCTGCTTCGTGAGCACAACGAGTTCAAAGCTACAGCCAAAGTGAGCTTATTTTATTGTTATATTAACTGTTTAGTGTTGGCACGTTTCCGGGAAAATGATGTCTACAAAATTAAACTGTCAAATTGTCATCTATCTCTTTGCTTTATCAAGATGTGGAGGAAAGACGCTTGGGTGTTGTAGTTAATAATTTGACAATGTAATAATGACGCTTGTTAGCAATTCTAAGATGACATGTGTCGACAGGATAAGGAAGTTTAAGTTGAAAGTGGAGATTACATCGGAGGCAGAGAAAGTTTTATGGACCCATGTCTGTTCAGACATGCTTGAGGTTTTAATTCTCAGAGGAAATAAAACAAGAGCTTTATTAAAATGGAGAATAGTTGTCTGCGCGCGTTCTGCTGCAAAGTGAATGACGTGCATTACAGTGGAGAGAGAGAGAGAAAGAGCGTTGTTTTATTCCCTTGTATTTTGCGTTTGTTTATGCAGTGTAAACAAATTACATCTAAGCGAATGCTGTGTATGCAGAATAATGCATGTGCTGAACTGATTCATCTATATGTGCCCATAATATGGATTTACATATACGTAAAATTATGTATTATATAATGTTCATGAATTTGTTTTGCAAATTTAGGAAACACGAGAGCGAGTCAAACTGTTGATACAATTGGCGGACAGTTTGGTGGAGAAGGGTCCATCAAAGGGTCATCTCCATGCAAACGATATCAAGAAATGGGTTGCAGCTGTTGACAATCGATATAAAGATTTCAGCACTCGCATGGACAAATATAGGTACACACATACAACATACTTTTTACAAGTAGTAAACAGATTTGCATCTGTGAGAAGAACGTTTTTTATGAATTATTCTTTGTGTAAACCGCTCATTGATTGTAATAGTGATTTAGGTATAATATTTTCTTTATATGCATGTTTAGGTGGTATTTCCAACAGCCATTAACCACCAATGGTGGAAGTAGGATGTTTATTGGTTTTTGCTGAGTAGGTTGGTGAAAGAGCATGGCGAAAACAACTGCTGAAAAGATTTAGATGTAGATAACAGTGCTCTCGAAAGAGAATTCAACGTAAGTGTTACGATATAGAGATCGTTTAAGAAGACTCACTGCGTGTGCAAGAGTGCGAGAGACTTATGAATCCCTGTAGTAGTTCTCTTAACTCACTGTCACAACTCGAAGAAAACCAAGTCAAGTTTTTACTCAAGTCATTACTTTGCCTGCTTGTTTCCTCCGGTTTCTCATCATTCCTTCCTATTTGTATTTGTTCATTCTAATGTAAAGTTAGCCCACATAGCCTTTGGCACTTTATCTATGTCTCCAACCTTTCCACTACCATGTCTACATAAAGTATTAAGACATGCTATGTGTGTTCTATTACATTGTTTGCGATTGCGAGTGCTCTTACCTTTGAAAGTTATCCTCGTGCCTACACAATGCTTCTTTTCTCATTGTATGATCCTTCTTCACTCATTTCTTTTCACGGTTGTATTTTAGGTTTTATGGTTGGACGATATTCCTCGCTCTTTGGAGTGCACATTTGCTTATACTAGTAGGGTGTACATTTTTGGGTGAGTTTGGCCGGATTATAGTTTATAGGACCCACAAAAATAAGATACGGTCAGCGAACCACCAAAGTAAACCAACAGGGTATCTCACTGAACTACAAGTGAGGGCTCAACCTGCACTGGTTGCCTTATTGTTAGCCGGTCATAGAGAGACAGGAGACTGCACCACAAGAATACATAGTAGTAGTATTTTCTTGAGCGAACTCTCTTCTTCTCGAGTTTTCATACAAAGTTGTGCCGGTCGGAGCGAATTCGTAGTAATATCAAAAGAATCAACGCAAGCACGTAGGTGGAAAAGTAGCCAATATGACGGAGACTTGGCTGTGCTCGTCTCGAGTGTTTAGTGAGCTTTAGATTTAGTCGAGTGTGCGAAAGTTGTGAGAAATTTAGCGCAAGAGCTAACAGCGGTTGCACGTTGGATGTTTTCTGACTTTATATACATAATATTTGAAGATTTTGAATTCTAATTATTCAATTTGCATTAATTGTGTTGTAATTTTGTGTGTCGCGGTTGAATATTAGATCAGAGTTGGAAGAGGCACTTGGAATCAAAGGCAGTGAGATACGTGCGGATTTGTCACTTGATCGAAATTCCGACTCCAGTCTGGATGCCAAAGTTAGCGCCGAGGGTAAAGTTCTCAAAGATCTCAATGAAGAACAGTGCAAGCGAAAGCGGCGGAGAGAGTAAGTTGCTATGAAACCTCTCATATATATGCACACTTTACCTTGGAGTTGACTAATATTGATTCTGGAATGGTGCTCTCTTCTGTAGTACTCGATTTTTGGTTTTTCGGTGCTACTCGTGCCGGCACGGTTCATTACTTCTATTTCTCCTAAACTAGATTCTTTTAAACTCGTTATCATAGTCTTAGCTTTTCCACATCGATAGTGCGTGAAAAAATGGGAGACCGACGACGTTCGCTGCTAGTCTCTCGTCGTCGTCTTCGAATGTCATGCAATTACATACTAAGCCATTATTGGTCGATGCTCCGAATAATAATATTGGTTAGTGTCTCCTGTGTACTATTACTTGTTCAATGGATCCAATTTTGCTTCTAGATTCATAATGAGTGAGCTGCTACAAACAGAACGCTCGTACGTGAAGGATCTCCAAGTGTGTATTCTGAACTATCTGCTAGAGATGCGAAACAATCCGAATAATGTTCCCGCGGGTATCAAAGGAAAGGAAAAGACGATATTTGGCAACATCGAAGAAATCTACGAATTCCACAAAGATATTTTCGTAAAAGAGCTCGAAAAGTTTGAAACAATGCCTGAAGGTGAATTTTAATTCATGAGTTTAATTTGAGACGTAAAGAACAAGAGTTCTGAATGCTTACACCACCAGACTAATAGAACAAACTAAAGTAAAAATAACAATCAATTATTATAATTATTATAGATATTGGACACTGTTTCGTGACTTGGGTAAGATACTCAATCAGACTTCAAATTGCCTTGAAACATCATAATGCTGCTGTGTGACACAAATATACAGAATTCCAATAGCTTTTCTTGTTCCTCTGATAAAATAAATGTCTTTCGTAACAATGTAGCTTTATTGTGTGTTTCCTTTTAAATTGAAAATTGTTACACTTTGCTGCTATTCTGTTATCGATCGGATCCCTAAGGGACGATCCATTAATGACGTCTGCAATTTTGGGCCATTTTTTGACCCCCTCCCCCCCCTTTGTCTGCAAAACATGGCTGCCTCCAATGT